>CAUYLG010071289.1:0-51096 GCA_963573385.1 Cacajao melanocephalus | reverse complement strand
GGTGTTTTCCCGGGCCACAACAAAAAAAAAACTTTTCTTTAATATCACCAATCTTTTTTTTTTTTTTTTTTTTTTTTTTTTTTTTTTTTTTTTTTTTTTTTTTTTTGAGGAAGAGTCTCACTCTGTTGCCCAGGCTGGAGTGCAGTAGCAAGATCTCGGCTCACTGCAGTCCTTACCTCAAGCTCAAGCTGTCCTCCAAGCTCAGATTTCCAAGTAGCTGAGATACAGGCGCATGCCACCATGCCCAGCTAGTTTTTGTATTTTTTATAGAGACCAGGTTTCATCATGTTGCCCAAGCTGGTCTTGAACTCCTGAGCTCAAGTGATCTGCCCACCTCAGCCTCCCAGAGTGCTGGTATTACAGACATGAGCCACCACGCCCAGCCTTGATTATTTTTAAACTACCTGCTAGCTTAGTGCCTGACTTACTATAATAGCTCTAATTAATAAATTCAAATAAGCCAAGATGGTGACCCCACCTTTCCTGATTTGCATATTTGTAGTAGAGATAATCTGGATGAATGATAAGCTCTTTCCTCTCTAAAGGTCATTAATACTCTAAAGTAGTGAGTGGTTCTCAATTTCAGCTGCACATTGCAATCATCTGGAGAGCTTTAAAAGCTAAGATGACTGGGTCTGCCCCCAACCCAAAAGATTCTGATTTAATGATCTGGACATGGGAGGTGGGAATGTTTTAAAAGCTCCCCAGCTGATTCTTCTGCGTAGTCAAGATTGAGAACCACTGCTCTAAAACAATGATTTTTTAATCAGTATTACCTAGAGACTTTTTTTTTTAATCTGTACCTAGCATTTCCTCCTAGTGACTGAATCAGAATCTCTGGGGTTTGAGCCTGGACAATTAAAAGTTTTAAAAGCTTCCTCGGCTGAATAATAGTAAATCTTTTTCTACCTTGTTATGATGGAAATTTCAAACATGCAGATAAGTTAAAAACATAGTACATTGAATACCTGTATATCCAACACCTAGACTCAACAATTGTTAATGTTCTACCACATTTGCTCTGTGTGTGTATTTTTCTCCTGACCCACTTAATATGAACTACAGGTGTAAATTCCAGGATACCCAAAGTAGTTAACTACCGTGAAATAACCCTCTAAACACAGGGCTGGGAACCTGGGAAACCGTATTATGTCATGAATAACAATCTAAAGCTAACGATAGTGTATCAAATAATAACATACACCTTAAGTATATTCAATTTTAGTCAATTATAACTGAATGAAGCTGAGAAAATAGAGATAAAAGAAACCTGAGAATAAGAGTTAGCCTGGCAGCTTTGAGCAGTTGATGTTTTCATACACTGTTGTAACTGAACCCAGGTTTGGCTGCACACTGCTTGAAAGAGAAGAGAGTTGCTGGGAGGAAAAGTAGATTTATTTGGAAAGCCAGCTAGATGGTGAGCTAGCATTCTAAAGTAGCATCTGAAATTTTGCAGGCTGGCTGGATGATTTTTATGGGAGAGGGCTATGGAGAAGAGGAGGGTTTTGGTATCAAGAGGTGAAACACAGACATCTGGGTACCAATGAGGGCTACAGGAGGTTGGGTGCTTCTTTGTCATTGGTCAGGCCACAATGCTTCTATAAATCTTTAACAAAACACAGTTGTTTACATACTTTTTAAATCCCAGAGTTTTAAAGCCTACACGATTGCCATTTTGGCAAATTCGTGCTCTAAAATTATTCTTGCCTGTTTGCAGGAGTGGGGAAAGGCTGCCTAAAAAATGGAGTTAGTTATGTTCTTTTGCTATTTCACTGTTAAACTATTACCTTTACATACTTATATGTGAGATGAATTGAGCTGCTGCCTATTCTTAGAAATCTGTTCCTTTTAATACCTTTTATTACGCATAGGTCATGTAAGCACTAGTAAAATTATTTCTCCCAAGTGAGTCATATCCCTCAGTGCTGTTTTAATAGCCCTTATGCTCTGCATAGCCTTTAAATACCTCCTGCCTCCCCACTCCCTGGTTCTGACCCACTCCAGAGTACATTAAAGTTGCCCATTTTTCCAATGATTGCTGTCCTTCTCAATAGATAATAGGCAATAGAACCAGACAGATAAACCAGTTATTGGAGGGACCTCAAGCCTAGGAGAAAGACTTTAACTTCCTCTGAATGAAGATGAGACAGTGGATGAATCCAGTCAGGAGGAAGGATTCTGCTCCACAGCTAATTTAAAGTCTGTTCATCAGTCATCAGTTGAAAACACAGGGACCCCTTGGTCCTCAGGACAGATCCAAGAAGGTATGAGGCAGTATACTAGAGGAAAAGTCTTCCTTCCTTCACAGCCTTGCCTGAGGTTGATCAAATCAAGACTCACTCTCTACTAGCAGAGACCTGTAGAAATCTCACATAGTCATCCTCACAATTAATGAGCTATGTGCTTGTGTTTGGGACTGGGCACCAATACAGGTTTCCAGGCAACATGGAACAACTAACTTAACAAAACTGCTGACAGTTCTTTGATCTCTGGAGAACAAGCTGTCTGTTACTGTCATCTTTTTTTTTTTTTTTGAGACAGAGTCTCACTCTGTTACCCAGGCGGGAGTGCAGTGGCACAATCTCAGCTCACTGCAACCTCTGCCTCCTGGGTTCAAGCAATTCTCCTGCCTCAGCCTCCCAAGTAGCTGGGATTATGGGCTTGCGCTACCACACCTGGCTGATTTCTGTATTTTTACTAGATACGGAGTTTCACCATGTTGGCCAGGCTGGTCTTGAACTCCTGGCCTCAGTTGATCCGCCTGCCCAAAGTACTGAGATTACAGGCGTGAGCCACTGCTCCTGGCCTTTTGTCATCTCTTAAACTAGTGCCTTCTCATCAGAAACAGTGGTCTCTGAAAGGACTGCCCATTTATAACCAGAATCAACAGTGATTGATTTGCATTGAATGGTTGATTTGGACCTGGTGACTTATACATAAAGTATTCTGCATCAGATTATAAATTCCTTGAGACTCAGGATTGTCCCTTCGCTATTACATTCCCACTGCCTACCACAGATTCTGTCACATAGGCCCAAGCCGACATTTATTCGTCCAGTATTTCCTGAGAGTCTTAATAAATTTTTAAATTTAACTAAATGCAAGAAATTTCTTCTATGTAATTGCCATTTTTATGTTACAAATATTTTTTAAATATTGCTATGAAATATTTCTGATAAATTACTCTTTGTTTCTAATAGGCATTGAAAGTAAGGCAAGCAGATATCACCAGAGAGACTGTTCAGAAAAGTGTCTGTGTTCTAAGCAAGCTGGTAAGAGAACAAGTAACTCATTCATTGTGTTAAACCTTCATTGCAGATCTCTTTAAGGATAAGGCACTATTAGAATAAGAAGAGATTTAAATAATATATTAAAATTATTTATGCCCTAGCATCTCTTCATTCTCTTTCCCTTTCAGCAGTTTTCATTTGCACCTCTACGCAAGACTCGGTAAGAGAAGGGAGATCTTATAGCTATTGGAAAGTAAGTTGATACGTAAACAAAATGAGGTAGCTGATATATTTCATTTATCCATTTTGGTTTTACCAAAATTTCTTTTTTTTTTTCCTTTTGAGACAGGGTCTCACTGTGTTGCCCAGGCTGGAGTGCAGTGGCATGACCTTGGCTTACTGCAACCTCTGCTTTCCAGGCTCAAGGGATCCTCCCACCTCAGCCTCCTGAGTAGCTGGGACCACAGGCATGCACTACCATACCTGGCTAACTTTTTTGTATTTTTGGTAGAGACAAGGTTTTACCACATTGCCTAGGCTGGTTTCAAATTCCTGAGCTCAAGCAATCCATCTGCCTCAGCCTTCCAAAGTTCTGGAATTGTAGCATGAGCCACCATGCTCAGCCAAAATCTTATTTCATCCAAAATAAAATTTTGAGGATGAGAATATTTCTTCTAAGACAGTAATTTTAAATATAAGCCAAGAATAGTCTCCTAGGAAAGGAATGGCTGTTATAAAGGACCCTAATGTCAGAAAATTAATAGATTATTCATCTGATCCCTATACACAGCTTTGAGAAGAGTAGCCTGAAAAATATACATTAGTGAATTGCTTTTTTATACTGGACCAGATGATCGAAGCATAAGAGTAACAGTTATTGAAGTACAACATGTTAAGAGGCTTCCTGAGTAATCATTCTTCAAAGGACAATTACAATAATAGATGCCATTTATTGAGTGCCTATATATCAGGCATTAATTCTGTACCAGACACTTTTTATGTGTAATTGTCATTTCCATCCTCGTAACAACGAGATATATTTACTACTGTTCTCATTTTATAAATAAAGACATAGCTCAGAGAAAAAATGTGTAATTCTACAGACATGTAACTACTAAGTGATAAAACTGGGGTAAAAAAATGAGTTTTATCTTTCGCTAAAGCAGACACAAAGGATAGGAAGAGGGCAGCTTACTCGAAAGATCTGGTTGTGGTTCTTCTGGTCTATGTATTGAAGTCTATGTATAAAAATGATTTTATACTTTGATGGAAATCATGATATATTAACAGGGATACTGGGAGATACTCTTCCAATATTACTTGTTTTTAATTAATTAGAGTATATATACGTCATTGGTCATTGCATCCTGAAATGGACATAGACATGAGAAAACATCTAGAAAAGAACGCTATAATAAAAAGATGAAAATGGTAGAAGATCTTAAATAGAGAAATAGAGATTAAGGGATAACTTTGCTCAAGTATATAAAACAATATTACGATAAAGGACACAAACTAGTTGTTGTAAGCCTCCACAGAGGACAAAAAAGGGAAATGAACTTAAGTGTAATCATGAATGTTCAAATAGATATAAAGACAGTCTGCTATAAGGATGATTAAATGTTGCTACAGGCCAGCAAAACAGTGTGCAGAATTAGAATATGTTTTACATCATATAATAGTAACAGCTAATGTGTGGGTGCTTTCTTTGTGTCAGATACTTTTTACCAAGTGCTTTTACCTGTTGTTAATCCTTAAAACCATCAAATATGATGTACTCTTTTCATATGCCCGTGTTCAGATCAGCAAGCAGAGGTGGAGAGGTTAAGTTCCCAGACTGAGTGATGGAGCCAGGCTCAGCAAGTCTGAGCCCACACTCTTAAGTACTGTGCTGTGTTTCAGGTACTTTTCACTGTAGCCGAAGAACAGATATCTTTATGGCTTTCAGCTATGAATAATACAGCACTAAAGTTGATAGTTACTAACTTTTTTTCTCCCTGTTCTATTCAAATTAGAAAGTTGTGGGGTTCTGTTTGTTTTACTATTATCAACCTAATGGTAATTTCTTTTTTCATTTAAGCCTCTTTATGGCTTACTTCAAGCAAAACTTCAACTCATTACACATGCATATTTTGAAGAGAAGGATTTTTCCCAAATTTCCATTCTAAAGGTAACTTTTTACCCCTCTATATATGTGTTTGGCTAAAGATAGACTCATGAATCAAGTAAATCTTGTCAGTAATACTGTGAAGGATAATTCTATATTAGCTTAAGAAAGACATTCTACTGTGAATACACATTTGCATTAAAACGTTGAAGGACCAGGATCTGCCCAAATACTAAATTTAACCAAACTTGCTTTTCTTTTTTTTTTAAGGAAATAATGACTACAAATAACTGTAACAGTAATGCTTCTCTTAGTGGATAATGGCCCTTTTGCTGTGGCATTAATTCCATAAATTTGCTTTTCTTATTAATAAACTGCACAGTATTTTATATATCAGACTTCCCATTCCTAGCTCCCAATACATAGACCAGAAAAACCACATGATTATTTTATTGAAAATGGACAGCATATTTTTCTCAATGCTGCCATTCATGTACAGAATATGGATCTCTCCTGGATTCTGGTGGGAGTAAGACAGCTAGGGACTTAGCAAGGAAGCAGAGGGAATTTATACTAGGAATTCATACCACTATGTGAATGAATCATGCTCTAACTTGTAGAAGGAGAGAGGAATACCCTGAGTAGCTTTTCATACTCACTACCCACATCTCTTCTGATATTGTTCATATCCGGAAGAGAAGAAATGAGAACTGGCAAGGTTGCAGAGAGGCTTGATTGTCTTTAAATTTAGTGCCTAGGAGAACAAACTACCTCAGTTAAGGAACCAACTTTTTTCTGATCAACATATTTCTAATTCAGATCCAAAATGATAGTAAAATGTGCTAAATTCAATCTGTATTTTATAGGAGCTTTATGAACATATGAATAGTTCCTTGGGAGGAGCTTCATTAGAAGGATCCCAAGTATATCTTGGTAAGTAATTGACTTACAAGTTAAAAGAGATTCCCTCATTTCTTTTTGTTTAGCAAACTGAGTTGCATGTAAAACTTTGATTAGAATTACATCTCTCTATGGGATCTAACTTCTTCAACATTTGATGCTATTTCTTCCTTAAATATCTTCTTTGCCAGTGTTTATACTGAGAAGGGTATTAGAACAAAGCAGATTTATAACTTTCAACGTACAAGGCAAATTTCTACCTTTTTTTTTTTTTTTTTTTTTTTAAGACAAAGTCTCACTCTCCCGGTCTGGAGTGCAGTGGTATGATCATGGCTCACTGCAGTCTTGACCTCAGCAATTCTCCTAGCACAGCCTCCTAAGTAGCTGGGACCACAGGTGCATGCCAGGACTCCCAGCTAGTTGTTTATATATTAAGTAGGTACAACAAGTCCCTAAGGTGCCCACGCATGAATTTCTACCTTTTAGGATAGTAATGGAAGTTTTGTATTGTTTTTTCTTTTCCTTGCATTAAAGCCAACTAGCTTAATTCCCTGTCATAACAGATGAAGCAAGAGAGCTCCTCAGCTCTTTTCTAAGGTTCTTCAGATTGTGGATTTTATTTAATTTATACTAGCTTGACAACTCAGAATATCCATTGGTAGCCAAGATATTCAATGGGCAACTCAATAAATATCCGTTTTGTGATTAAAACTTTTTAATCACATAGTGGTTTATGTTCACTCAATTCTAATTTCAGCATGTAGTTACCAATTGTGGTAGTTTATGATTGCAATCGTATGTATAATGTAAACTATCATTCTGCATAATATGAGGTCCTATTTTGAGAACACGTTTCTTTAAATTATTTTCTCTTGTACTGTGTTGTTTCAGATAGATGATAGAAAAGACAGTGTTTCAGAAATAATCGCATATGAAGTGCTGTGACCAAAACCGTGTTTAATCATTGATTGCCATCATAATATAAGCTATATCATTTCTAAACGTGTAGTTTATGTTTGTAGAAGGGGGAAATGTGTTAGACCTGCATAGTCCAAAACAGTAGCCACTAGCCACCTATAGCTGTCCATATTTAGATTAAAATTAATAAAATTTAAGTCAATTTGTCTCAGTCACACATGCCACATTTCAATTGCTCAGTAGCCACATGTGGCTACTGTACTGGATAAGACAGGTTTAAAATATTTTCATCCCTGCAGAAAGTTGTACTGAACAGCACTCTTTCTGAGTATATGTGTACCTAATCAAGTAGTACAGAAATATTTGAGTATTTGCATATTTCTACTTTTATTTAAACCATTCTTTAAGAGGAAAATAACTTTTCTTCAGCAAAAACATTACATTGTAGTCACAGTTTAGCTTTTTTGTTAACATTGTAGGTCTGTCACCTCGAGATCTTGTCCTTCATTTTCGGCACAAGGTATGGTACCTTACTTAAATAAATTTATGAAGTGCAGTACTAAAATAGCCAACACTGTTCCTAGTGTGCTCATTTAACTGCCAAATTCAGTGTGCTAAATTGAATGCAGATTGTGGCATACCATGCTTTAGCTCTAAGATGTACTTGGTCTCATAACTATGCAAAGTTAGA
Organism: Cacajao melanocephalus; assembly: GCA_963573385.1. Lineage (NCBI taxonomy): Eukaryota > Metazoa > Chordata > Mammalia > Primates > Pitheciidae > Cacajao > Cacajao melanocephalus. The sequence continues at coordinate 43,250 of CAUYLG010071289.1, read as the reverse complement.
AGTGTTGGTAGTGCTTGCATCATAAAAATTTAAAAGAGTACAAATACTGTTTACTTCTTTGTAGGATAGGGTAATTTTTTCTGTTTTTGCAATTTCATCTATCATGAGATTAGAGTGGAAAGAAATATGTTTTGATCTTGCAGAATATTTTATATGTTGCCCTGAGAATGGAGCATTTTTCAGTAAAACATCTGTACATACCTATGCCTTCTAATCTTTATTATTAAAGCAGATGTTGACTAGGATATAAACATGTTGTTTATTTAACAAACATTTACTGAGCACCTGCTATGTGAACACTCTGGATATCCATAAATATTTATTTAAAGGTCAGGATGCCCTTTAAAGAGCTTATAAATACTTCAAGCAAAAATGGCACCACCCCTTCAAGAAAAAATAATTTCAGTTAGCAATTTAAGTGATTCTCACATTTTTAAGAGTACACAGGTAATATTTAATTTCTCAGTATAAGTTCATAATTTTTCATGTACTTTTAAAAATGCTATAATTATTTAGTATTATTGATTATGGCTATGTTTTGGGGAAAAAGATGAATTATAGGTTTGAGTTGCTCATTTCAATAAAACTTTTTTTCCTTTTTCAGGTCTTAATCCTATTTAAATTAATTCTTCTTGAAAAAAAGGTAAGATCCTAAGGGATGAAAGGAAAGATAGAATGTTTAACTTTTACTGACTTTTTTTTACATTATTTCATAAAATTGATAAAGTATTAAGATACTTTTTGCCTATCATGTGGTGAGCTGAAGCACATTTTCTTGTCTCTGCCATAGAAGTGTAAATTCATACGGCCTTTCTGGAGGCAACAGAAAACTCAGTTTTAAACTGACTCAAGTGAAAAAGGACATGTATTGGCTCACTTTCGATTTCAGGGTTGTGTAACTCAGTGGCTCCATGGTGTAATTAAGTGCCTAAGTTTTTTCCATCTCTTTGCTCTACAGTGTGCAGTGCTGGCTTTTTCCAGAACCTAATTTCCCTGGTAGTATAGGGAACTGCCAACAGTAATTGGGTTATTTGCTCCCTCAGTCATAACTGTCAGCAGGAATAATACCTCCTCCTAAACAATTTAATAAGAATTCTTGGCCGAGCATGGTGGCTCACACCTGTAATCCCAGCACTTTGGGAGGCTGAGGCAGGCAGATCACTTGAGGTCAGAAGTTTGAGAACAGCCTGGCCAACATGGTGAAACCCTATCTCTACTGAAAATACAAAAATTAGCCAAATGTGGTGGCAAGCAACTGTAGTCCCAGCTACTCAGGAGGCTGAGGTGGGAGAATTGCTTGAACCTGGGAGGAGGAGGTTGCAGTGAGCCAAGATCGCAACACTGCACTCCAGCCTGGGTGACAGAGCGAGACTCCATCTCAAAATAGATAAATAAATATGTATTCCTTCACACAAAAAAAAAAAGTAAAGTTTTTTTAAAAATGAACCCACCATACTAGTGTGGTGTTTCAAAAAAATTTTTTTAATTTCTAAAAATTTGATAAAATACACATAACGTACAATTTATTATCATAACCTTTTTAAGATGTACAATTCAGTAGTGTTAAGTACATTCATATTATGCAGCCGTCATCCCATCCAGCCATAGAACACTTTGAATTTCTTTTCATTTTTGAGACAGGGTATTGCTCTGTTGCCCAGGCTAGAGTGCAGTGATGCGTTCATGGCTCACTGCGACTCTAACTCCCAGGCTCAAGCAATTCTCTCACCTCAGCCTCCTGAGTAGCTGGGACCACAGTGCTGGGATTACAGGCATGAGCCAACACACCCAGTCTATATTCCTTTATATATGTTCATTTTTTTCCCCTGAGTCAAAATACCTTGGAAGTAATTTGTAGACATTATGGTATTTCACCCCTAAATACTTCAGGATATATTTCTTAAGAACAAGGATATATTCCTACATAACCAAAATACCATTTTCGCATTCAAGAAATTTAACACTGAGATGAGTGAAATCTGACATACAGTCCGTTTTCAAATTTCCCCAGATGTCATAATGTCCTTTGTAGCTAATTATTGTTTTCTTTTTAAAAATTATTTAATTTTTTATTTTAAAGAATAGAGATAGAGTCTCACTATGTTGCCCAGGATGGTCTTTAACTCCTGGCCTCAAGCAACCCTCCTGCCTCGGCCTCCCAAAGTGCTGGGATTACAGGCATGAGCCACCACACCTGGCCTGATTGTTGTTTTCAATCTGGGATCCAGTCAAGGATCATGTACACTAGCTCTCTTTTATTTCAAACAGTTCTATCACCTCTCTTTTTTTGTTTGTTCTTTTCTTTCTATATTTTGTGAGACTGTCATTTTAAAAATAATCCAGACTACTGTTCTGGGTGAGATTTGTTTGTTTTCTTGTGGCTAGTTTCAGATTAAACCTTTTTAGCAAGAATCCTACACAGGTAGTGGTGTGTCTCTGTCAGGACATGATATTAGGAGTCCTGTAACTATTTGTAGTAGCAGTATTGGTGATGTGAAGTTTGCTCATTTGATTGAGGTGGTGGTTGCCACCTTAATAGGTAATGTATAGAATGATAAATTTCAGACATTGTGAATATTTTGTTGCCCAGCAACCTTTCATAGTAGTTTTAGCATCTGTTGGGAATGTGTACCTAAATCATGGTGCATGCTAAACGGTGATTTTTCTATCAGTACTTCTATGTTTATTAGCTGTTATTCTTATATAAAGAATTTTTCCCTCTATTTGATCATTATGGATTGCTTCATGGATTTTCTAATTTGATTTTGATTTACTCCATATTAGGTTCTTTTTTATATTTCTCCTGTGAATAAATTGGTGGGTGCATTGATGACTGTGTTATCTCTTTTTCCAGGTAAGAAAACAGCAGTATCTACTCTTTCTTTTGTTTAACTTATACTGAAACTTAAACTTTCAATAATAAAATTTTCAAAGGTAAACTCATTAAGGTTATCATTTCTAATTTAATATGACATTTTCCTTTTGGAAATAGGTTTCTTTCTTTTATCTGGGTGTCTTTCTGTTCTTTTTGTTTTTAATTGAAATGTGTGCAAGCATAGCTTATTCAGTTTTATAGGAGAGTCTACTAATAAAATATATAGCTCTTATTTTCTTCTCTATTATAAGCCAAGCTGTTCTCCAATATTGCATGTTTTAGGCATGATTGAACATGGTCTCAGTGACTGTTCTCAGTATAGACCCCGGAAGAGTATGTCTGAAGATGGTGGGCTTCAGGAAAATAACCCACGTGCAGATGATTTTGTTTCTGTATCCACTTCTGACATTGCACATACCAACTTGGGAACTGTCAGGAAGGTAATGGCGGGAGACCATAGAGGAGATGCTGTCATGAAGACTGAAGAGCCTTTGCTCCAAGGAGAAGACAGCAACAAAGGGCAGGAACCCAATGATACCAATCCATATTTGAAACCTCCATCTCGCCCATCTCCAGAGTCTTCAGAAAGTGACTGGGAAACCTTGGATCCTAGTGTTTTAGAGGACTCCAACTTGAAAGAAAGGGAACAGCTGGGATCAGACCAGACAAACTTATTTCCAAAGGACTCTGTCCCCTCAGAGAGTCTTCCAATTACTGTACAACCTCAAGCTAATACGGGGCAGGTGGTCCTGACACCAGGGCTCATTTCCGGTTTAGAAGAGGACCAGTATGGCATGCCCCTGGCCATCTTCACAAAGGTAAAGTGTAATGTTTATTATTGAATTCCTTAAAAGAATTTGAAAAATCCTTTTAGAGTATAACTTTTGACCTTTTGGTATTCAGCACATTTTCAGGTGGAAAATTTTCCTTGAAACTGTAAAATACCTAACAAATAAATGGTACTGTGGCATCTGTGGCCATTGTATAAGTCTGTAGGGAAGTACAGGGGATTTTGATTGGTAAATGTTTTGAAACTTAGTAGATATGAGTCACATCCACAATCACTCTCTTGAGTCTATTTTAATTATTAAGGTTTGTCCTTAAAGAATTAAGAAAGTTCAGAAAGCCTTGATTGCACTCAATAAATACAGGCATACCTTGGAGATACTATGGTTTAGTTGCAGAACACTGCAATAAAGCAAGTCTCAGGAATTTTTTTGTTTCCAAAGTGCATATAAAAGTTATGTTTATACTATAGTCTATTAAGTATGCTCTAGCAAGATGTCTTTTTTTTAATGTACATATCTTAATTTAAAAATACTTTAGGCTGGGCACAGTGGCTCATGTCTGTAATCCCAAAACTTTGGGAGGCTGAGGCAGAAAGATCACTTGAGGCCAGGAGTTTAATTAGCCAGATGTGGTAACTCATGCCTGTGGTCCCAGCTACTTGGGAAGCTAAGGTTAGGCGGATCAGTTGAGCCTGGGAGGTTGAGGATACAGTGAGCTGTGATCACGCCACTGCACTGCAGACTGGGTGTCAGAGGGAGACTCTATTATTTTTGAAATAATAAATGTTTATTATTTAAAATTTAATAATAATTTTAAAAACACAACAAAGTGAATAAAATTTAAATAATTTTGTAAAAAGTACAATAAAGTACAATTATTAATTTTGAATTTGTTATTTAAATATAAATGAATAAAACTCCTTTGTTGTCATTTTAACAACATTCACATCTTCACCAGGAGTAGACTCCATCACAAGAAACCGCTCTCCTTATTCATTCATAAGAAGCAGCTCCTCATCCATTCATGTTTTATCACGAGATTGCAGCAGTTCAGTCACATTTTGAGATTCCACTAATAATTCTAATTCTCTTGCTGTTTCCACCAAATCTCCCCCAAGGACTTGAACCCCTCAAAGTTATTCATGAGAGTGGTATCAACTTCTTTCAAACTCCTGTTAATGTTGATATTTTGACCTCCTCCTCTGAATCACAAATGTTCTTAATGGCATCTAGAATAATGTTTTCCAGAAGATTTTCAATTTACTTTGCCCAGATCCATCAAAGGAATCAGTATCCATGGCAGCTATAGCCTTATGAAATGTGTTTCTCAAATAATAAGACTTGAAAGTCAAAATGACTCCTTGATCCATGGGCTCCAAAGTGGATGTTTCTCCTTGTATAGCTTCATTAGAGCTCTGAAATGACCACATGCATTGTCATGAGCAGTAATATTTTGAAAGGAATCTATTTTCTTCTGAGTAGTAGGCCTTAAATATTCAGTAAACCATGCTATAAAGAGATATGCAGTCATCCAGGCTTTATTGTTCCATTCTGGAGCACAGGCAGGAGATTTAGCATAACTCTAAAGGGACCTAGGATTTGGGGAATGGTAAAAGATCATTGGCTTTAGCTTACAGTCACTAGGTGCATTAGCCCCCAATAAGAGTCAGCTTGTTCTTGAAGCTTTGAAGCCAGGCATTGACTTCTCTACCTACAAAAGTCCTAGATGGCATCTTCTGCCAATAGAAAGCTGTTTTGTCTTTATTGAAAATCTTTTGTATTCAAAATCTGTAACCACCTTCATCAAGGACCTTAGCTAGATCTTCTGAATAACTTGCTACATCTTCTCTATCAGCACTTGCTGCTTCACCTTGCACTTTTATGTTATAGAGGCGGCTTCTTAAATGTTGTGGGCTAACTCTGCTGGTTTCATACTTCTGCATCTTCTCACCTGTCTCAACTTCCATGGAATTGAAGAGAGTTAGGGCCTTTCTCCAGATTAGGCTTTGGCTTAAGGGAATGTTCTATCTGGTTTTTGATCTTCTATCTAGATCACTCAGACTTTCCGCTTATCAGCAATAAGGCTGTTGTTTCACTTTCTTACCATTTGTGAGTTCACTGGTAAAATAAAAAGTACATTTAGTAGCACTTTTAATTTCCTTCAGAAACTTTTCCTTTGCATCAGCAACTTGGCCTGTTTGGTGCAAGAGGCATAGATTTCTGTTTGTCTCAGCTTTCGACATGCCTTTTAACTTATTCTAGCTTTTGATTTTGAATAACATGTGAGACTCTTCCTTTTACTTAGACCCTTAGACGCCATTGTAGGGTTGTTAATTGGCATAATTTAAATATTGCTGCATCTCAGGGAATAGGGAGACCTGAGGAGAGGAGTAGAGACAAGAATGGCCAGTCAGTGGAGAAGTCAGAACACACACAATATTTATTAAGTTTCTTGTCTATGTGGGCATGGTTCATGTCACGCCAAAACAATTACAGTAATAACATCAAAGATCACTGATCACAGATCAACATAACAAATACAATAATAAGGAAAATGTGTTAGATACTGTGAGAATTACTGAAATGTAGCAGAAACAGGGAAATGAGCACAGGCTGTTGGAAAAATGGCGCTGATAGACTTGCTAGTTGCAGGGTTGCCATAAACCTTCAATTTATAAAAAGCACAATAAAGTGAAGTACAATAAAAAGAGGTGCCTATGTATATTAACATACTATAATTTTAAAAGAAAGAAGCTTAGATGTCTAACTTATATCTCTTATAAGTGATGTAAGATATATAAGTGATATATGTGATAAGTTATGTAAGTGATATAACTAAAATAAGTATACATATGTATTTACTAAGTATACTTAATACATATACTTAAGTGTACTTAATATATTAGTAAACTTCATTTGGATATAATAGTGTTTTGGCTAAATGTGTTCTAACACTATCTTTTTATAAAAACCATTCAGAATGTATTTGAAATTTTTAAATAACTTAAATGCAATATAGTAAATCAAATTGAATCTTTAATTCACATCTTCTCAGGACATCATTTCTTAATGTCAGTAATGCATTAAGATGAAGCAGTCAACTTCACTGGATCAAAAGTAACACTGGGCTGGACATAGCATCTCACACCTGTAATCTCAGCACTTTGGGAGGCCGAGGCAGGGAGGATTGCTTGAAACCAGGATCTAGAAACCAGAATGTGCAACAAGGCAAGACCTCATCGCTACAAAAAAGTAAAATAAATTTTCTGGAGATGATGACATATACCTATAGTCACAGCTACTTGGGAGGCTAAGGCAAGAGGATCTGTTGAGCCCAGGACCTTGAGGCTGCTGTGAGCCATGACTGTGACACTGCACTCCAGCCTGAACTTTGGATTTTAGAGTAAGACCCTGTGTGTATATAAAAATAAAGTACACAGATGCTGAGACATATTCCGGAAGCTACATTGTTTGCATGTTTTGTTTTTCATCCTTTGTAGAAATACTTTTATTACTATTTGTGAATTGTTTTTCAAAGTAGAGCAGAAAAAAAAAATTATTATTCTGTAAGTACAGTTATCCTTCATTATTCATGGGAGACTAGTTCCAGGAACTTCTTCCATACCAAAATTTGAGAATGTTCAAGTCACTTACATAGTGGCATAGTATTTGCATATAACCTGTCCATATCCTCCCATATGCTTTCTTTCTTTCTTTCTTTTTTTTTTTTTTTTTGAGATGAAGTCTCACTCTGTCACCCAGGCTGGAGTGCAGTGGCAGAACCTTGGCTTACTGCAACTTCACCTCCCAGGTTCAAGCAATTCTCCTGCTTCAGCCTCCCGAGTAGCTGGGAATACAGGTGCCCACCACTACGCCCAGCTAATTTTTGTATTTTTAATAGAGACAGGGTTTCACTATGTTGACCAGGCTGGTCTGGAACTCCTGATCTCAGGTGATCCACCCCCATCAGCCTCCCGCAGTGCTGGGATTACAGGCGTGAGCCACTGTGCCTGGCTTCTTCTGAATACTTTAAATCACCTCTACATTATTTATAAAACCTAATACAATGTAAATGTTATGTGACTAGTTATTATGCTGGGGTTTTTAAATTTTGTATTATTATTTTTCTCAATGTTTTTAATCCAAAGTTGGTTGAATCTGGTATGTGGAGAACCAGCTGTATTTATTGACCTTCCATGTGCCAGGCACCTTACTAGATTCTGAATTCTTGCCATCTATGATCTTGCAGTGTACAGTGAAAGGCAGGTGCACCACCTTTCCAGTTACTAGAACAAAGTATTCTCTTTTCCCAGAGTACTGTCTGGTATCCATGAAGTAAAACTTTCTGTGGAAAAGAAAGATGGGTAGTGTTGGCTTAAACAATGCATTTATTCCTCTCCTATATTCTTCAATAAATTCTCTCTGAGTTTACCCAGCTTTGCAAAAATGTACTTGCCCATAGTCATTATTGGTGAATAGTTAGTGAATGCCATCGTTGTTCATTTTGTGACCTGCTTGGGGTTCTGAAATTATCTTAACTGATTTCATGATTAATCCAATGCTGTTTCTTAAAACTGGAATTTAAGAATTTGGGGAGAAAACTCACGTTTCTCAGACTACTGGTAAAGCAAGTAGCCATAAATTGTGGGCTTTCTGAACTGTGTTATGACTTCCTGTACCTTTTGGAGCCTGACTTTGCTGTTTCACCCACTTGACCTCTAATTTTTACTATTGTGATGATATCAAGAGGGAAATTAACTGGAGAGGGATTTTGGCTTTGTCAGGTTGCTGACAAATTAAACAAAGCAATGTAAAGATGGCAAAACCCCATCTCTACTAAAAATACAAAAATTAGCTGGGTGTGGTGGTTCACGCCTGTAATCCCAGTGGGGAGGCTAAGGCAGGAGAATGGCTTGAACCCAGGAGATGGAGGTTGCAGTGAGCCAAGATCATGCCACTGCACTCCAGCCTGGGTAACAGAGCAAGACCTTGTCAAAAAAAAAAAAGAAAAAAGACAATTCTGAGGGCTTTCCTTACATTCTTTCCTGATATTAGGTCTTCCCATCTTGCTACTGAAAGTGTTTGGAAATTGGCTGCACAGTGAAGCAAAGTAGTTAGTGAAGGACTAGAGCCCTTGGAGCTCAGAGTCCCACCTGCTTTAATCTCATGCATCAGCTTTCTCCCTTTTTTCCAGTTATGAGATTATTGCCATTATTTAGTAAAATTAATTGAGTCGTCACGATAATGGAACTCTAATTAGAAATTACCTCAATGCAATTTCTGTCAATTTAAAATCTTTAACACAGCCAAGGCAGAAGAATCACTTGAGCTCAGGAGTTTGAGACCAGCCTGAGCAACACAGTGAGACCTTGACTCTACTAAAAGTAAAAATTTAAAAATTAGCTGGGGCCGGGCATGGCGGCTCACACCTAGTCCCAGCACTTTGAGGGGCCAAGGCCGGTAGATCATGAGGTCCAGAGATCAAGACCATCCTGGCCAACATGGTGAAACCCCGTCTTTACTAAAAGTACAAAAATTAACTGGGCATGGTGGGATGTGGCTGTAATCCCAGCTACTTGGAAGGCTGAGGTGGGAGGATCAGTTGAGCTCAGGAGGTCGAGACTGCAGTGAGCCATGGTCACGTCACTGCACTCCAGCCTGGTCAAAAGAGCAAGACCTCATCTCAACAAATAATTATTTTAAAAAATTAATAATTTTTTTATTATTTTTTTTAATTTTATTAATTTTTTTTGAGACAGTCTCTCACTCTGTTGCCCAGGCTGGAATGCAGTGGTGCAATCTCGGCTCTCAACAACCTCTACCTCCCGTGCTCAAATGATCCTCCCACCTCAGCCTCCCAAGCAGCTGGGACTACAGGCACATGCCACCATGCTCAGCTAATTTTTGGTAGAGATGGGGTTTTGTCATATTGTCCAGGCTGGTCTTGAACTCCTGAGCTCAAGCAGTCAGCCTGCCTCAGCCTTCCAAGTAGCTGGGGCTATATAGGTGTGAGCCACCACACCCTGCCAAAATAATAATAGTAATGTTTGAGGCCAGTAAAATGAAGCACTAGGAGTGGAGAATAAAAATAAAATTGATTTTACATTTGTTTTTTTTAAAAGTTATCTCAGTCTGTAACCAAAGAAATGTGACTTTCAGTGTTTGAGATAAGGGAGATGATTTCAAGTAATGTTCTGTTCTGCTGAGTTTTTAAGTTTTTAAAAGAGCAGTAGTCACTTTTTTATTTGGTTTTCATTATACCTGGTACTTTAAAAAAAAAATACACAGTTACCTCCACCAAAAGATGACTTAATTTAGAATTCCCTTAAATTTCATTTTATTTGTAACTTAGTTTATTTTTGAGACAGAGTTTTGCTTTTCAGCCAGGCTGGAATGCAGTGTCATGATCTGAGCTCACTGCAGCGTTGACCTCCCAGGCTCAAATGATCCTCTCGCCTCAGCCTCCCAAGCAGCTGGGACTACAGACGTGCACCACAACACCCAACTAATTTTTGCATTTTTTTGTAGAAACAGGGTTTCATCATGTTGCCCAGGCTAGTCTCGAACTCCTGGGCTCAAGTGATTCGCCCACCTCGACCTCCTGAACCTGGCCCAATTCCTAACTTTAAGTCACAGATTTATGAAACAGTTAAAAGTATATATAGTTGGAAACTATTCTTTTACCTGCCACTCAAATTAAACTCATTTAAATATTGCTTCTGGCCGTGCGCAGTGGCTCAAGCCTGTAATCCCAAGACTTTGGGAGGCCAAGGTAGGTGGATCACCTGAGGTCAGGAGTTCAAGACAAGCCTGGCCAACATGGTGAAACCCCGTTTCTACTCAAAATATACAAATGCGCTGGGTGGGGTGGCAGGTGCCTGTAGTCCCGCTACTTGGGAGGCTGAGGCAGGAAAATCTCTTGAACCTGGGAGGTGGAGGTTGCAGTGAGCCGAGATTGTGCCACTGCACTTCAGCCTGGGTGACAGAGTAAGATCCTTTCTCAAAAAAATAAATGAATGAATGCTTCTGAGTTTATAGTTGGCTCACTTGCTTGCAGATTGTCATTTTCAAGTTTAGCGAACCTGCAGGTAACCTAATTGACTCTCGGAAAAATCAGAGATATATGTTTATGAATTTTAAGTGGAACTGTAACCAAATGCAGGTTCAGTACTTGGTGCTTGCAGAGTCCAATTAACAAGAGCAAGGTGTGGTATAAAGTGGCTTATTCCAAAGCTAGGTTAGGGGAAGAAGTACAAGCTTCCTGCCTTAAGGGTCCTGCTTCACTTTTGGAGCAGGAAGTGGGTACTTTTTATAAGAGGGCCTGGCATAAATGGCACACAGAAGAGGAACCAAGCAGGTGGAGGTTCATGTACTTCAGTGCCTTATCTACCGGGTGGTAAAGTTGGCATCTTCATGGCCAGAAGTAGGTTGTAGGGTGGCTAAAACTCTGAAACTCTCCAGGTGGTAGAGAGTTTCCTGATGGACGCTCTGTGTTGCAAATTGACTGTTGTCTCTCTAGGTGGTCTCCTGGTGGGTAAGAGTTCCCACTGCAGAGCTTTTAAGCACGTTGTTAGATGAACTTGCCCTTTAGGGAGTGTCTGGTGAAGGGGAGGTAAAATTTAGAAATTGCGTTTCTAAAGAGCTAAGTGTAGGGTGTGGGGAGTAGGAAACAGCGAAAAGAGAAGAAAAAAAAATAACATTGTCTTTTTCTTGGAAAAATGGGGATACTCGGAGAACTATTTTTTTTCTCAGCATTGCTTATAGTTTCACCCATGTTTTGCATGAAGCTGTGTATTATTATTCCCTGGCAGTGTCCCATTATATGACTATTCTGCAGTTCATCATTTCTGCTATGGATGGATATCTACATTTTTTCCAGTTTCTGGCTACTGTAAATAATGCTGCTGTGAAGTTCCTGTTCAGGGATCTTGCAGTATACATGCCAGAGTGTCTCTAGGATCCAATGCCTAAAGGAAAGAATACTTGATCATAGAAAATGAGTATCCTTCAGCCTTACTGGATAATTCCAAATTATTTTCTAAAGTAGTTATAACAGTTTCCATTCTCATAAGCCATGTATCAGAGTTCCTATTGCTCCACATTCTCCACACTTGGTATTGTCAGACTAGTTTTTAGTCAATCTAATGATATTGTGTGGCTCTTAGTTTACATTTTTTGATAATCGCTACTGAGCTTGAACATCTTTTCCTATACTTGTTGGCTATTTGGATTTCTTTTTGCATAGTATGGGTTAAAAGCTAGATTCTTCCCCTTATAGTCAGTGAATAAACAAGTTAGTTCTTTGGAATTCTTGTTTTGGATTTTGTTTGTTTTGTTTTTTTGAGAGAGAGTCTCACTCTGTTCCCCAGGCTAGAGTATGTTAGCATTATCTCGGCTTACTGCAACCTCCACCTCCCAGGTTCAAACAATTCTCCTGCCTCAGCCTCCCAAGTAGCTGGGATTACAGGTACCCACCACTATGCCTGGCTAATTTTTGTATATTTAGTAGAGACAGGGTCTTACCATGTTGGCCAGGCTGATCTAGAACTCCTGACCTCAAGTGATCCGCCTGCCTCAGCCTCCCAAAGTCCTGGGAATACAGACATGAGCCATCGCACCTGCCCTTGGGATTTTTGTATAAGGAATCCTCTCCTACCTCAGGATCGTAAAGACAATCTCATATATATATATATATATATATATATATATATATATAAAATATATATATAAAATATATGTATTTAAAATATATATGTTAAAATATATTAATGTATATATTAAAATATATTATTAATCTATATGTATTTATATATATATTTTTTGAAACAAAGTTTTGCTCTTGTTACCCAGTCTGGAGTGTAATGGCACAATCTAAGCTCACTGCAACCTCCGCCTCCCAAGTTCAAGTGATTCCTCTGCCTCGGCCTCCTGAGTAGCTGGGATTACAGGCTTGTGCTATCACGCCCAGCTAATTTTGTATTTTTAGTAGAGACGGGTTTTCTCCATGTTGGTCAGGCTAGTCTCGAACTCCCGACCTCAGGTGATCCGCCGACCTCAGGTGATCCGCCCACCTCAGCCTCCCAAAGTGCTAAGATTACAGGTGTGAGCTACCACGTGGCCTATTTTTTTAAAGCTTTATAGTTTTGACTTTCACATTTTGGTTTTTCCCTACCTGGAATTGATTTTTGTGTTTGCTTGGGGAAGTGTGTGTTTCTGGACTCTTGTTACTGTTCCATTAGTATATTTGTCCCTGTGTCAGTCCCCACATTGTGCTAATGACCTGTAAGTCGTGCTGGTGAGAGGAAAGCCTTCTGTCTTACTATTGTTCTTCAAGAGTTTCTTAGCCCTTGGCATTTCCTTATCAGTTTTAGAATTAGCTTCTCCAGTTCACAGTTACACACTTATACAGATGGAGGTTTTGATTAACCATATTTAGACCATAGATCAGTTTTGGAGAGAATTGACATTTCTGCAACATGGAGGCTACCAATTTGTAACCATACTTCTTAATATCATCCTTGACTAGAGAAGAGAAAATGACCCTTGATCCCAGTCACTTCCTGGTCCCTTCTGAATTGTGTGAGAGAAGGCACACTATTCTTCTGCAGCTCCTTAGACCCGCTCAGAAGAGTTCTACCCGATTCCCCTCATTGAGATGTGGTTTTGTTTTTTAATTGTGGTAAAAACACAAAATTTACGATCTTTACCATTTTAAAATATATAGTTCAGTTGTGATAACTATTATTCACACTTTTGTGCTACGGATTTCAAAACTTTTTCACCTTATAGAACTGAAACTGTACCCATGAACAAATCCCTATTTCCCCTACCTCGCCCAGCCGCTGGCAACCACCATTCTTTTTTCTATGATTTATCTACTTTAGGTACCTCATATAAGTGGCATTATAGAGTATTTGTCTATTTTTGACAGGCTTATTTCACTTAACATAATGTCCTCAAGCTTCATACATGTTGTAGCATGTGACAGGATTTCCTTCCTTTTTAAGGCTGAATAATATTCCATGGTATATATGTTCAACAGTTTATCAATTCATCGATCATTGGATATTTGGGTTGCCTCTACCTCTTGGCTGTTGTGAATAATGCTGCTACAAAACATGGGTGTACAAGTATCTCATCAATAACATGTTTGGAAGTTTTTAAAACCACTGTATACTGCAGTTTCAAATATGGAAGTTTAAGTGCTTAGAAAAGTGGGCAGGAGTGGGCTTGGGCACGGAGGCTTTGTGTGAAAGGACCCTTGCTCTTTTTGTCACCATTTAAATGTAGGCTAAATTGATCATTACTAAAAGTTGGTCATGACTAAAGGTAATGATACAACTTGTTTGTTTGTGTCAGAGTCTCACTCTGTCACGCAGCCTGGAGAGTAGTGGCATGATCTCAGCTCACTGCAGCTTCGACCTCCTAGGCTCAAGCCATCCTCCCACCTCAGTCTCTTGAGTAGCTGGAACCACAAGAACACTAATAAAGTCTCCCTTCCATCCCATCCCCTGCTATCCAGCTGCCCTCTCCAGTGGCAGCCAACATTGTCACTGTCTTATGTTTCCTTCTGGGGGTATTCTATGCAAAAACAAATGCATATTTTCCCCTCCCATTTTACAAATGGTGGCAGAATGTGCCCATTTTTGACCTTTTTTTTTTTTTTTTTTTTTGAGACCTAGTTTTTGCTCTTTTCGCCCAGGCTGGAGTGCTATGGTGTGATCTCAGCTCACTGCAACCTCCGCCTCCCGGGTTCAAGCAGTTCTGCATCAGCCTCCCAAGTAGTTGGGATTACAGGTGCGCACCATCATGCCCAGCTCATTTTTATATTTTTTAGTAGAGACAAGGTTTCACCATATTGGTCAGGCTAGTCTCAAACTCCTGACCTCAGGTAATCTGCCCTCTTTGGCCTCCCAAAGTGCTGGGATTACAGGCATGAGCTACCACTCCCTAACCTTTTTAATTTTTTTTCTAGAGGCAATGTCTTACTATGCTGCCTGGGCCCATCTTGAACTCCTGGGCTCAAGCAGTCCTGCCACTTTGGCCTCCCAAAGTGCTGGGATTACAGATGTGAGTCATCATGCCCAGCCCCCTGATTCTTTTTTACATAATTTTTTTTTTCTTTTTTAAGACGGAGTCTGTCGCCCAGGCTGGAGTGCAACGGTACGATCTTAGCTCATTGCAGCCTTCACCTCCTGGGTTCAAGTGATTCTCCTGCCTCAGCCTCCTGAGTAGCTGGGATTGCAGGTGCCCACCACCATACCTGGACAATTTTTGAATTTTTAGTAGAGACAGGGTTTCAGCATGTTGGCCAGGCTGGTCTTGAATTCCTGACCTCAAGTGATCCTCCTGCCCTGGCCTCCCAAAGTGCTAGGATTACAGGCATGAGCCACCACACCCAGCCCATAATATTCTTTGGAGATGAACATCATTTTTTCTGGCTGCAGGGTTCAATGTATGGATGAACATTTAGTCCCCTATTCATGAACAGTTTGGAATCTAGTCTTTTGGTATTACATTTATTTTCATAAATATACATGATATATTTCTAGGATACTGTAGGATAAATTACAAGCAGAATGCTGGGTCAAAAGACATGTATGGTTATACATTTTTAAAGGATTTTAAAATATTTTTTAAAAGCTTTGACCTTATTTTTAAACATACTTTTTAGTTTTGTTGTTATTGTGAAATATAATACTGATTCTGAATGAGGAGCTTGGGTTGAGAAGCTCTACTGAGCATCTCTGATGCAAAGACATGGATTTATTTTTGCTGCTGCTGCTGCTAGTTAGGGTGTAATCAAGCAAGGAAAGACATTTTCAAGAGTAAGAATATAACCAAATTACTAAACATGTATTCCAACTTTTGAAAGTCTTCCTTTTCATATTAAGTATTTAACAACCACCTATTAGCTACACAGAGTGCTCCCCTAGTTGCAATAAAGGATATCAATTTGTGGGCTGGGCTCAGTGGCTCACGCCTGTAATCCCAGCACTTTGAGAGGCCGAGGCGGGTGGATCATGAGGTCAGGAAATTGAGACCATGCTGGACAACATGGTGAAACTGTCTCTACTAAAAAAAATAATACAAAAATTAGCTGGGCATGGTGGCTTGTGCCTGCAGTCCTAGCTACTCAGGAGGCTGAGGTGGGAGAATAGCTTGAACCAGGGAGTCAAAGGTTGCAGTGAGCCGAGATCATGCCACTGCACTCCAGTCTGATCACAGAGCAATACTCTATCTCAAAAAGTTGGAGCAAATGCGGTTTTCAAATAAAGTTCAAATGGAAATTAATTAAATACATAAATACTACCAGTGTCATTTTTGTTTTAAATATTTAGTAGCAAATATCTTGAAATCTTTGTGCATGATTTTTAATATAGAACAATATAACAAATGCTATGCAGTGCTTTGCTATTCTACTACTACTTTGGGGTGTTTATGTGCAGATGCATGTATTTTAAATTTTTAACAGCCTTCTACTAAACAATGTACTTATTAACAGGTGTAATGCTTCCTCTCCTAAATGAAAAGGTTCCATTCATTAGTTTCTGTAGAGGCTTTTAAATTAAACAAGAAGAAAGTGATCAAGAAAGACAGCTTTCATATTAAACCACCTTGGCAAGATTTGACCATTCATGGAGACAATTGGCTATATCATTAACTGGACTTACTACAGTCAAAACTTGAAGTTCCCCTGGATTATTATTTTATTGAGTCCAAGATTAGCTGACTTACAGGGCAAGAAGAATGGGAGTTTCTTTTCCTACTGTTACCTCTCAAGTTTAAAGAGAAAGGTAACCTTTTACTTTTCTGATATTTTCTATTACTCTTTTAATTCATAGGGATATCTGTGTTTGCCTTACATGGCATTGCAGCAGCATCATCTTCTCTCCGATGTCACCGTTCGGGGATTTGTTGCTGGAGCTACCAACATCCTTTTTCGACAACAGAAACACCTCAGTGATGCCATTGTGGAAGTACGTTTATGTGTGAGTGTGTGTATTTGGCCCTGCTCATCCCAGTTTTCCTTTCTTAACTGCAATTATGAATGTATAGTAACAATACTAGTAATGATAATAACTTTATACTGCATGTCATGTATTCTAAGTATTTTATGTGTATTAACTGGTCTAATTCTCATAACAACCCAGTCAGTAGCACTATACTACCCACATTTTATACTGCAGAGGCTGAGGAACAGAGAGATTAAGTGATTTGTACAATATCAAACACCCAGTAAATGGGTAAACCAGGATTCCAATCTGGGCAACTGGGCCTACCAGTACCTCACGATTTTAAAAATGTGTTTTGTTGTTTAAGTAATTTCAATCCTTCTAGCCTGTTTAGAATGCTCTTGATACCAAGAAGGAAGCTATGCATAAATATTTGACATCAATATATAAAAAATTTAAATTGTTATTTTACAATGGAAATAATCTTTTCTTTTTCGAGACGGAGTTTCGCTCTTGTTGCCCGGGCTAGAGTAGAATGGCGTGGTCTCAGCTCACTACAACCTCCACCTCCCGGGTTCAAGTGATTCTCCTGCCTCAGCCTCCCAAGTAGCTGGGATTATAGGTGCTCGCTACCACCCCTAGTTAATTTTTTCAATTTTTGTAGAGATGGGGTTTTACCATATTGGCCAGGCTGGTCTCAAACTCCTGACCTCAGATGATCCATCTGCCTTGGCCTCCTCAAGTGCTGGGATTACAGGCATGAGCCATTGCACCCAGCCTGAAATAATTTTTAAGAAATTTTATGAGGCCTGGTGCGGTGGCTCACGCATGTAATCCCAGCACATTCAGATGCTGAGGTGGGTGGATCACCTGAGGTCAGGAGTTCAAGATCAGCCTGGCCAACATGGTGAAACCCCATGTCTACTAAAAACACAAAAAAATTAGCTGGGCATGGTGGCACACACTTGTAATCCCAGCCACTTGGGAGGCTGAGGCAGGAGAATCACTTGAATCCAGGCTGCAGAGGTTGCAGTGAGCTGAGATTGCACCACTGCACTCCAGCCTGGGCGACAGAGTGAGACTCTGTCCCAAAAACAAAAAATAAAAGGCTTTCGTAGTTTCTGACAGAAAGTATGGAAACGTGTTTCTTGGGCAAATTGTTATAATATAATGAAAAGTCCAGGATTCAAAGATACATTTATTACAATTCCAAATTTGAAGAAGAAAAATATATATACATTTTCCAAGACAGGAGGATACAGATGGGAGGATCACAGAGCTGCTTCAACATTATTGGTTACATTCTAGTTCTGTAGTGGGTTGGTAGGTGGTTCATAGGAATTTCTTTTATTATTATACTTCAAAACTAACCTGTAAGTTAAATGCATTTCTTAGTATGTCAAATGTTACATAATAAGAATATTCTAAAGTATCTGCATGCAAAAGAAAAAGTATTTAAGGAATTATACTTGTTAAATGTGTTCATTTCTGCTAGTGAGATAAAGGTGATTTTTACATACATTTCTATATTTTCCTAAATATTTGCAATCTACATGAATTACTTTTATAATTTAAAATTCTGTATTTAAGTGTGTATTTTCTAAAAACAGAAAATGAGCATTTTATAAATAGAAAACTTCAGTGTACAAACCTCTTTCTTAGACTCATCTTTTGAGAATGCTATTATTCATATTTTTTATTTCCAGCTCCACCTTCCCTGTAGTTACTCTGTAAAGTGTGGCATGGATGTCTGCGTGAATGCCCAGACTCTGACTTGTACCTGGATACCCTCTAGGTAGAAGAAGCTCTGATCCAGATTCATGATCCAGAACTCAGGAAGCTGCTTAACCCAACCACTGCAGACCTAAGGTTCGCAGATTACCTAGTGAGGCACGTGACTGAGAATCGGGATGACGTCTTCCTAGATGGCACGGGCTGGGAGGGAGGTGACGAATGGATCCGGGCCCAGTTTGCGGTCTACATTCATGCCCTGCTGGCTGCCACACTGCAGTTAGGTAAGAAACCCTGTGGAGCACACAGCTACCTGTTTTATTATAATTTTTCATTTTGTAACATCTATGAGGTTTTGGATTGCACAATACATATTCCTTATAGAAAAGTTACCACTTATTCCCTCATACAGAGCCACTTTGAACATCTTGAGTACTTTATAGCCTTCCAGATCTTCCTATGCATGTATTTTGGATTTTGGTTTATTGGTACTTTTGGTGGTTCTTTTACAAAAAATGGATCCCTTTATACATGTTTTCTGAAACTTATTACTTTATAATAGAACATATATCAACATAACATGAACATATATCGTCACTTTTACATGGCTGCTTCGTATTTCTTTCTGTGGAAAGATATATCAATATTTGGCAGCTGTTGATGAATATTGCCTGTATGTTTTTAAGATGCATGAAGGGAGAAAGGAGAATATAAAAAACAGAAATCATTGAAAATCATGTTGTAAATGATTAAATTTTCAAATTTATAACCCGTTCTAAGAAATATTATTCCTATTAAATGGTTAAAATGGGACAGGTAAACATGGGCTTACTCCTGCATTAAAACTATCTCATTCCTCTTGGGAAAAAATGTATAAATAGTGAAAATGGAGCTCTGCAATGAACTTTTCACCTCAGACATTTGGCAGGTACTCATTACAGTTGTTAAAAATGTGTTGAGTTTGTGTTTTTTCCTTCAGTTAACTGTAACCATTTTTTTAATTGTGATGAAATACATATAGCATAAAATGTACCATCTTTACCATTTTTAAATGTACCATTCCACAGTGTTATTAGATACATTCACATTGTGTGTCAATAGATTTTTTTTAATCAACACCAACCACCACCACCACGTGCTGCCAGGTTAGTTATTCACATTGCGCATAAGTAGTTTTAAATCAGGTTTCAGGAGTGTTTTTCATTTGTTAAACTACTAAGGAACAAGTCCTCATTTGTTAATGGGTTATTTTTAAATGTTTGCCACCACCACAAATGTAGCAGCTGAGACACCAAAATTAAATCCTTTAACCCCAAAGCATTCAGTAATCTAGAAAGAAAACTTCAGTGAGTCTCCACCATCATGTAGCTTAATTAATTAATTTGCTTTTTAAAAAATATTTGCCTAGGAGGCTGTAAGCACTGAAAATGGTAGCTTACATTTTTTTTTTTTTGAACATTAAATATGTGCAGAGACCAGTGTTCTGAGCACTTTGCATCTAATAATTCATTTCATCCTCACAACAATCCTGGAGGTAGGCACCTTGTCATCACCTTCTACAGAAGAGAAAATGAAGCCCACAAAGGTTAAATAGCTTGCTCATCCATCTGATAAGAGGCTGAGGCGGGCTCTGATACCAGACAGTTTGGCTTAGGCCCATACTCTTAACAAGTAACAGGGTCAAAAGAGGAAATTCAGCCCAATGAACTGCTTGAGGAACAAGTTCTTAGAACAACTTCTTTATGCTGTGTGTGGAACCGTGTATCTTTCATTTCCTTTCTAGCAACAAAAGGTACTTTGTATTTTACCTTCAATGCAAACAACACGCAATTAATATATGAAGTAATAGCCATTTGTATCAGTTCTCCAAACCATTTCTGGTCTTCCAAGTCAGGGAAACAGGCATGGATGCTTTCTTATAGTATTGATAAAGCTGAAAACTATCAGTTTTCAGTATATATATTTTTTGAGATGGAGTCTCTCTCTTGTCACCCAGGCTAGTGTGCAGTGGCATGATCTCAGTTCATTGCAACCTCCACCTCCCGGGTTCAAGCAATTCTCTTGCCTCAGCCTCCTGAGTACCTGGGACTATAGGCACATGCCACCACTTTCCAGCTAATTTTTGAATTTTTAGTAGAGATGGGGTTTCACCATGTTGGCCAGGCTGGTCTCAAACTCCTGACCTCTGGTGATCTGCCCGCTTACCCAAAGTGCTGGGATTACAGGTAAGAGCCACTATGCCCGGCTTTTTTAAAGTATTTTTGACAGTGAATGCTGGGAAATTCAAGAATGAAATGCCAAATCATGACACGAAGTCCAAAGAGAAAGTCATGACTGAAAGAACTACATTGTGTATTCATTCCTAAGTTTTTGTATTCATTCCTAAGTTTTTTGGGGGGGAGGTGGGAAGAATGGCATTCAGAAAAATAGAACGATATCCCAAATTGCCTATGCCATACGTATAAATCAGTATGTTTATTCACTGTCAAGCATACAGTTTTTGTTTAACTAATAATGCTGTCCTCATAATGGTAAAGAGAACATGAAAATATTTTGGAGTTGTAAGAAACATTGGAAAATATCTGGTTCAATCCTCTTATTTAAGAAAATGACATTCTGAGTGATTAAGTGACTTGCCAAAGGCCACACAGCTTCTTAACAGGATTTCTGGAACTAGACCCAAGTTTCTTGACACCTGGTAGGCTATCTCCCCCAAATATGGGAGGGCAGGGGGATAAAGCCATCCTTTACCCTTTTTGGTTGTTAATGTTCACATCCCTGAATGGCTACAGCCCAGCTTAACTTCTTTCAAATACTTACTTGACAGATAATGAAAAGATATTATCGGACTATGGGACAACTTTTGTTATGGCATGGAAGAATACTCACAACTACAGGGTGTGGAACAGCAATAAGCATCCAGCACTTGCAGAAATAAATCCAAAGTAAGCGCATCCTCTGAAGATTGATAGTACATAAATGGTTGGTTTACGAGTGCTCAATACAAAGAAAATTCTATTTTAACTTTGATATTGTGAATATCTTCAAGAATCCCCTTAAGTAGGTCATAAAAAGATTCCCAAATACAGAGAAACAGCTTAGAAACTGCTTCCATATTCACATTCCGTATACAAAAAGCATGAGCATTATGGGAAGCACTAACATTTCCCTAGCTCTCAATGTGATTCAGAGAGGAAGTCCCTGGCACTTGGTGATGCTCAGTACACAGTGATTCTTCTTTAACAGAATGGTTAAACAAGATAGAAGCCTAGAAGGGAAATACCACTAGTTTAAAACTGGGAGGCTATTTTAGAACATGACATGCAGATTCAATTCAATGCAGATTTAAAGTTAATATCTGGGGCCTGTAATCCTAGCACTCTGGGAGGCCGAAGTAGGCGGATCACCTGAGGTCAGGAGTTTGAGACCAGCCTGGCCAACATGCTGAAACCCCATCTCTAATAAAAATACAAAAAAAAATTAGCCAGACATGGTAGTGGGTACCTGTTATCCCAACTATTTGGGAGGCTGAGGCAGGAGAATCACTTGAACCTGGGAGGTGGAGGTTGCAATGAGATGAGATCGTACCACTGCACTCCAGCCTGGACAACAAGAGGGAGACTCTGTCTCAAAAAAAAAAAAAAGTTAATATCTGGACTCCTGGATATATGGTCAGACCTAGTTTCCACATCAGACTCTAAAATTCAACAAAACTTAATACTTGCTACAATACTGAATGTTGATGATGAAAGCTTTATCCCACATAGGCATAAAAGGCTATTGGTTTGGAGCCGTTATGAAACAATAACATCTGTGTGTGAATGCAGCAGAACAGCATCAAAGGAGATCAGTTGATATAATGTATACAGGAACTTGTTTTCTAAATTAAAAGATAAAAATGATGTGTTTTTTACATTGATACACGCGTACGCCATTTTCTTTTGTATTTGAAACTTCTTTGTAAGGAATAAAAGTCAACTTTATACTGACTACTGTATTATTTTGGGGCTAGAGTTAACTTTTCTAATGTGATTTAAGTGGTGCTAGAAAGGATACTCTGCTGCGCACACATGCATGCGCGCGCACACACACACAATCCAGATATTTAAGCCATAGCAACTTGGGGAAGCATCTGCATGAGTAAGGTGGTATAGAGGTTTTGGATAACATATCTGTTAAGCTTTATATTATGCATCAAGAAAAATAACTAAGGAGCTGGGCACAGTGGTGTGTGCCTATAGTCCCAGCTACTTGGGAGACTGAGGTGGGAGGATTACTTGAACCCACAGTTTCAAGGCCAGCCTAGGCAACATAATGAGACCCTACCTTTTAAAGTAAAAATGACTAGGTTCAACACCATTTTTGGTGAATATAATCATCATACTTGGCTATAGCAGAAACCTATATTGCCATTTGAATATAGTATAAAGAGAGAGATGAAAGGCAAAATCATTTTAATAATATTAAATGAAAGGGCTGAGTTCAAAGTGTTCTCCCTCACTGACTACAAAGCCTGTATTCTCAACATGCTGAAGGGAAACAGATGTGGAGCTGCTTAGCAGGGTGGCACTCACAGGGTGGTGCTGGGAAGGCAGGGCCTGCGTTGACCCTCCAAGCAGTCAACACCCAGAGCCATCCCAGTCTCCTCCCTGGGCTCTGCACTGGGAGGCCTGGTCAGATCTTTATCTGTCACTACATCTGGTGCTTTTAGCTTGAACCAGCTCTATAGATGTTAGTGCAGGTCCAAAAGAGCCTTAGCTGAAATGAGTTTTTAAAGATTATTAAATAGTGCTTAGAAGAACATGTACAGAAATTGAGGTTATTTATTTAGATGGAAAGAAGGCTGAAGGAAGGACTTGTTAACTGAAAGATATAGGTAGGGAAATTATGCAGCTAGGGTAGTGCAGACCAAGGGAGAACTTCCCTTTCATCCTCTGAAGGTTCCCTGGAAAGTCAGCTGACAAAAGGCAGATTAATAGGAGAAATGGCATACAAATTTATTAATGTGCATGACGGAGAGCTACAGGGTAATTGGATTATGTACCCAAGCTCGTGTACCCAACCCACCAATGGGGTATACAAGTTTATATACATGCCATCTTTAGATTACAGAAAGAATTGGGGGCTCGGAGGATGGCCAAAAACAGTTTATGGTGGTAAGTTAGGTTATAGTGTCAAGACAGGTTGCAGGAGGGAGCAGAAAGGAGGCCTGGCTAGCAGAGTGGGTCTTGTTATATAGGTAAAACTTCACGGGTAGCAGCCTTCAGAAAGAAGTGATGATAAATGTTTCTTTCAGACCTTTAAAGGTGTCAGACATTTTGGAGGGCCTCAAAGCAAACCAGGCTATATTAATGCAGATTTTCTCTACAGATGCAAATCTACCCCGAAAAAGACAGCTTTTCAGTCATTCTTGCATTTCCAGCCCTTCTGAATAGTCATCTTGAAATATGTCAAAGAAGTATATTTTGGGGTGAAATAGTCTAGTTTCCTTCTATAGCAGATTTTCAACATTTTTACCAAATTAAAAGTAAGAAATGTGGTCATGCCTGGTGGCTCACACCTGTAATTCTAGTCCTTTGGGAGGCCGAGTTGGACAGATCACCTGAGCCCAGGAGTTCAAGACCAGCCTGGGCAACATGGTGAAACCCCGTCTCTACTAAAAAGACAAAAAATCAGCTGGGTATGATGGTGAATGCCTATAATCCCA
Source organism: Cacajao melanocephalus (assembly GCA_963573385.1). Classification (NCBI taxonomy): domain Eukaryota; kingdom Metazoa; phylum Chordata; class Mammalia; order Primates; family Pitheciidae; genus Cacajao; species Cacajao melanocephalus. The sequence continues at coordinate 19,193 of CAUYLG010071289.1, read as the reverse complement.
GCTACTTGGGAGGCTGAGCCAGGAGAATCACTTGAACCTGGGAGGCAGGTTGCAGTGAGCCGAGATCGCACTGCTGCACTCCAGCCTGGGTAACAGTGAGACTCTGTCTCAAAAAAATAAAATAGGAAATGCTAGACTTCTGTTGTTATCAGAAGGTGCCATTTAGAGATATTTCAAACTAATTATAACTTTTAAGAGGTATGAAACCCTTTCTTTAACTCCTAAAGATTAGAGAAGGCAGCATTCTGACTTAATAAGTAGCAGACATATTTCATCCCTTAAATATAGCCATTCCAGGAACATAGAGAGTGATCAAATGATGTGTCAATATTTTCAATCCTGTGATTCAGGAATCTAGGGATAAGAAGTGTTACATATCCTTACTTTGGGCCATGAAGAGTAGTTTGTTGTCACTTGAAGAACCATTAATTGTATTTTGTAAGTAGCTATGGATTTTACTAGGGTGACTTTGTTAGACCTTGACAGAGAGACCGCTGAGATAAGAATTGGATATTTGCTGACTCCCCATTTTAGGTGGTCAAATTGCCTGATTTTTTCCCTACTGACTATAATTCCAGAATACCTGATTTTTTTAATACACTTTTTTCTTTTAATATAATGGAAATAGGGAAGTCAGAATAATGTACTTTCTTACAAAAGTAAAGATAATGCTGTTTAACACTGCTTTTTGAGTTGCTTTTCTAACAGACCGTAGAGATTTTGCTTATCCATCCACAAATCTTTGCATAAGCAGTAGCACACATTTATAAGATGACCAGGATCACGGTATATGATGTATGACCATGCCCTAAACCAGTGACTCATTTTGACTGTCCTGGGAGCTTGTAAAAAAAGTCTTGAGCCCCACCCCAGACAGACTAAATAAATTAAAATGTCAGGATAGCACTAACACAGGCTGCCCGCCCCCACCACACACACACACACACACACAGCCCTGTTTTACAAGTGAGGAAACTAAAGCTCAGAGGGTTTAAATCATCTCTTCTGGATGTCATCACTGTAAGTGGAGAGCCGTGATCAAAGCCAAGTTTCCTGATACCAAATTCAGCACTACACCCAGCTATGTCGTCCATGAGAAGCTTACTAATATTTTCTTGTGATAATTCTTTTTTGCAGCCTTTTTGGTAAAATACTGATAGTTTAAACTCAAACTTTTTTTACAGCCATCCATTTCAAGGCCAATACTCAGTATCAGACATGAAGTTAAGATTCTCACAGTAAGTACTTAGAGAAAATACTGGGAAAATTCTTAAGTTTGAATTTATGCCATATGTGTCATTGCTAAGTGGGAATTGTTTTCTCTACTTGATAGACTTATGCTTCAAATAGTAACCAAATATGTGCATAACACTCTAGCTCAGCAGTGTGTATGTTTCAAAGTGAAAACACCGCTGTTCCACAGAGGATGGTGTGAACTAATAACAGGATTTATCATTTTTATTTTGGTGAAGTGCTTTTAGCAAACCATCACTGTCAGAGAGATTTAGCTATACATACATCCTTATGTCCTCACCACTTTTTAGTTCATCTGTATGTTCTTTTTGTATATTTATTCTGAAAATGCATATCCTTAAAAGGTTAATAAATTAATTCATAACAAATAATTTAGCTTTTTCTCAGTAAGTCTAATTTGGGATGGTTTCAGAGTGATTATTGTGTGTGTGTGTGTCTATGTGTGTCTGTGTACATGTGTGAGATTTTTTTAAATGTACTTAGGCCGGGCATGGTGGCTCACGCCTGTAATCTCAGCACTTTGGGAGGCCCAGGCAGGTGGATCATGAGGTCAGGAGTTTGAGACCAGCCTGACCAACATGGTGAAACCCTGTCTCTACTAAAAATACACAAAATAGCCGGGCGTGGTGGCACACGCCTGTAATCCCAGCCACTCAGGAGGCTGAGGCAGGAGAATCGCTTGAACCCAGAAGGCAGAGGTTGTGGTGAGCTGAGATCACACCACTGCACTGCAGCCTGGGTGACAGAGCAAGACTCCGTCTCAAAAAATAAAATAAAAATAAATTGTATTTAACACTTATTTTATCTTTTACTCAGTTCTGTTCAGAACAGTGAACGTGGCAAAAAAATTGGAAACGTCATGGTCACAACTAGCCGGAATGTTGTACAAACAGGAAAAGCTGTTGGTAAGACATGCCTTTAGCCAGGAACAATTTGGAATCACAACACGTCTATTTTCTATCTTCAACATGTAATTGATAAAACAAACATACAAAGTTGTAAAGATCTGTGTTACATAATAATACAAGAGAGTTTAAATTTTTGTCTTATTCATTTGAAAAATTTGACCTTTTGGTCAAACTCCATTACATCTAATAGAGAGTGACAACATTTTTTGATGAAGTCACTGTTTTGTTACCAAAATTCAAGCTTCACCAGAGTTTTCTTCCCCCATTTTCTGCGCTGTCCACAGTTCTTTATAAATGGCAGAGACTCATAATAAAAGTAAGTACTAGGGGCTGCTGTCCTCTAAGGTAGTATTACGCAATAAAGAAAGTAAAGCCAACAGTTGGTTTTTTGAAAAGATCAACAATATTTGTAAAATATTTATAGACTGGTACAGATAAGAAGATAGAAATTACCATTATTAAGAATGAAAAGGGGATGATTAGTATAGCTCCTACAGAAATTAAAAGAATAGAAAACAAGGGAATATTGTGAACAACTTTATGCTAACAAATTTAACAAATGAAATATACAAATTATTTCAAAGACTCATTACCAGCCGGACGCGGTGAATCACTCCTGTAATCCCAGCACTCTGGGAGGCTGAGGCGGGTGGATCATGAGGTCAGGAGCTTGAGATCAGCCTGAGCAACGTGGTGAAACCCCATCTCTACTAAAAATACAAAAACTAGCTGGGCGTGGTGGCATGCGCCTATAATCCCAGCTACTCAGGAGGCTGAGGCAGGAGAATCACTTGAACCCAGGAGGCCTGGGTTGAAGTGAGCTGAGATCGTGCCATGGCACTCCAGTCTGGGCGACAGAGCAAGACTCTTGTCTCAAAGGAAATACAAAGACCTATATTACCAAAACAGTTGCCAAAAGATAATATGAATGCCCCTATTACCTATTAAAGAAATTGCGCCAGATTCAGTGACTCATACATGTAATCCCTGCACTTTGGGAAACTGAGGCAGGAGGACTGCTTGAGTCCAGGCATTCAAGACCAGCCTGAGCAACATAGTGAGACTCTATCTCTACAAAAAAAATTTTAAAAGTCAGCAGGCATAGTGGTACGTGCCTGTAGTCCCAGCTACTCGAAGGGCTGAAGTGGGAGGATTGCTTGAACCCAGGAAGTCAAGGCTGCAGTGAGCCATGACAGGGCCACTGCACTTTAGCCTGGGTGACAGAGCAAGCATCTTACAAAAAGAAAGAAACTGAATTTAACATGAAAAGCCTTGCCATAAGGTTTTTAATTTAAACCAGGCTGCCAGGGTGGCTCCAGTTTGAACTCTGTCAAATGTTTAAGGAAGAAATAATATTAATTCCAGTTTTACAGAAAATCTTTAAATAAGGTAATACTCCCCAACTCATTTGATGAGGCTGGTATTAATATCAAAGTCAGATAAATGGTAGCAAGCTCTTTTGCACCTAGCTGTTCTCACTTAAAATATTTTGAATATTGGTCCACATCAATTCTAAAATTTTTCATTTTCTATATTTTTAACTTTTTATTTTGATGTAGTTCCGAACTTGAGCATCACAACAGTGCAAGAAACTCTCAATTATCTCTGATTCACCAATTATTTACATTTTGTCCCATCTGCTTTGTCATACAATATGTTATAAAAAAAAAAAAATAGGGCATTACTACTTCCCTAGCTTCTGAAAGAGGTTAACTAACCATTTCTGAACACAATTCAAAAGTCCCAGAACTAGGTAATCTTTGTGTAGGGGTCCTTATATCTCCAGTTTTCTGAATACCTAGAGAGAGACAGAAAACTCTACAGACTCATATTTGTAAAGACAAATGCAGAACACATAGCGTATTGCAAAGGAATGGAATTTAGCACATAAGCATTTATCTCCAAACAATATACATTTGACTTATTTTGAATTTTTATTTTTTTAATAGAAAAACTATGCTATATTATAGATACATTATATGCTGCTGGTGATAGTTAAATTCTAAAGCCAAATCTCTTCTATATTCTCCTCTCCAAGAATAGTGGGAGTATTTTAGTCAACTTAAATAATTTCACTTTAGCATCACCTTTTCTTCTGAGAGTGTCTCACTGTTGCCCAGGCTGAAATACAATATGGCACGATCTTGGCTTACTGCAGCCTCCACAAGGATCCTCCTCCCTCAGCCTCCCAAGTAGCTGGGACTACAGGCATGCACCACCATGCCTGGCTAATTTTTCTATTTTTTTGTAGAAACAGGGTTTTGCCATGTTGCCTAGGCTGTCTCAAATTCCTGGACTCAAGCTTAACCTCCCGTCTCAGCTTCCCAAAGCGCTGGGATTACAGGTGTGAGCCACCATGCCAGGCCTAACGTCAACTTTTGAGGTAATGTTCTATAAAACACAGCAGACCTGGAGCAGAGAGAGTTCTATACATGTTTGTTTAACGTAACTTCATTTTAGATGATAAAAGCACATTTCCCTAAAACAACCTAACCACTCTTCCCTGTTTAGGTGGTTACTGATTATCAAGTTGGTATTTAAGGAACCCAAAGCAGTTTGACTTTTTAAGCTCTCTAATTATTCTGATATATAGCCAGTGTTGCTAGCACTGAGGGTATTAAAGAAACAGTTTGATGAATACTTTGAGAATGCTTAGGCAGGTAGGCTCCTACACTAACAAATCATCTATTTTTCCTTAAGACATTCCCATGGAAAGGGATTGTTTTGAAACTAAAAATTTAAATGATTTTTGGCTATTGTTAACATACTGGTGTGTTGTAGTGAATTAACATTTATTGGCTTGGCACAGTGGCTCACACCTGTGATCCCAACACTTTGGGAGGCTGAGGCAGGAGGGTCACTTGAGCCAAGGTGTTTAAGACCACCCTGGGCAACATAATGAGACCCTGCCTCTATAAAAAAATCAAATTAGCCAGGTGTGGTCACACGTGCCTGTGGTCCCGGCTACTTGGGAAGCTGAGGTGGGAGGATCACTTGAGCCCAGGATGTCGAGGCTGCAGGGAGCCATGACCACTCCACTGCACTCCAGCCTGGGCAACAGAGCAAGACCCTGTCTCAGAAAAAAAGTTTTCTTAATTAAAAGTTTATTATGTTGGTCTTTCACTGTCTCAAAAGTTAAGACATTTTTCCTTTTGTTTTTCTTGTCTCCATCCAGGCCAGTCAGTTGGAGGAGCCTTTTCTAGTGCAAAGACAGCTATGTCTTCATGGCTTTCTACTTTCACCACTTCCACCTCCCAGAGTCTCACTGAGCCACCGGATGGGAAGCCTTGAGCAAGGTGTCAGAGGCTGCTGTTGCTTTCTGAGGTTTAAGTGTCCCCTGTCTGTCTGCTGCTCCCAGGCTGTTGTTTATCAGCCACAGATCCACAGCAGGGGACCATATGTCGAACTGTTTACATGGACAGTTGCTCTAAGTGAATGTTTCAGGATGCCGAAATGATGAAATCACAGCTGTAGCAGGGATGGCTTTCCAGGTTGGGGTTTCAGTTGACTACTTTTATTTTAGTCTGAGCCTGATTAAAACATACAATGAACCTTCTAATGAATTTTGAGTTCTGATACTGTACATTGGTTTACTTTAGAAGAGTTGTTACTTATGTAAATTTTGTTCTGTTTTGGTGTTTGAATATCTAGATGGTCACTGTAATTTATACTTGCTAAAATTAATTTATATTACCATTTTCTCTAAGGTTGGCCTTAAAATGTGCTTATAAAGTGAAGAGGTCATACAGTCGGGCCTTAATTATTTTGCTGAATTATATGATGATTTTTTGCTTTCTACCCACAAAACATTAATTTGCTTCCTCCCAGAAACATGAAAGTCAGGGGTGGTAGTTCTGAGGATTGGGTGTTTTATGTTTTTAGTTTGTTCTTTCCACATCCTTTAAAACTTGCTTTCAGATATCAAGGAGTATCATTGTGCTTTCCTTCTCTTTATAACTGTGCAGGTGGGGGTGTGGAGAAATAGCAGAGTGATGGTTCGATGATACTGAAGCAGATTAACATGAATGTGTCTATAAGGCAATACTCTCAAAGACCTATGTGTTTTTCAACCCCAGTCATGTTGCAGTCTTTTACAAGCACTTGTTTTTTAATCCAGAGTTTGTGCCATCTTTTTTTTTTTTTTTTTTTTTTTTTTGAGACAGGGTCTGGCTCTATTGCCCAGGCTGGAATACAGTGGCGCAATCTCGGCTCACTGCAACCTCCATCTTCCAGGTTCAAGCAATTCTTGTGCCTCAGCCTCCCAAGTAGCTGGGATTACGGCATGTGCCACCACACCCAGCTAATTTTTGTATTTTCAGTAGAGATGGGGTTGCCCCATGTTGGCCAGGCTGGTCCTGATCTCCTGGCTTCAAGTGATCTGCCTGCCTCGGCCTCCCAAAGTGCTAGGATTACAGGTATAAGCCACTGCACCCAGCCTGTTTCTTTTTTAAACAGTTTTCTATTGGGTGTTTGCAGACCTACAGCTTTTCTCTTAGTCTTATTCTTCATAAAGCTTTTCAAAGCACTTGGTCTCCTACTTCCCTAATTGAAAGTCCTCCTATAATCAATCCCTACCCCTTTCTAGAAGTATTTATAAAAGAAAAGCAAGATGATTATAAGTATTAAATAGAAATCTCAGTTTATATTCAGCAACGTAAGTGGCAAGAGAAGCAAACTGCAACCATGACATCTGTCATCTGAGAAAGGACATCTGGGTTCATGTTAGGCCCGTGCACACATGTGTGTGCCATCTACTGATGATTTGTACACGGCTGGACCTCTTGTGTTTGGCATGCTCAGCTCTCATTTGCTTTTCCAGGGGACCTAGGATGGGTGTTCTCAGAGAGTACTTACAGGGAACAGACTGCCTTTTCAATAACAAAGGATACTTGGGAAACACAGTGCGAGTATGATCTACCCCAGATTGCTGGGGAATTAAAGGAGGGCACTGATTGTATTTGATTTATTCCTCACGAAATGTTTAAGAAGTAAATGCTCCCAAGGCATTTGAAATGAACATAGAGACATAATCTAAATATCTCTAAATTTTCCACTTTGTGTTTTCTAAACACAAATTATATTACCCATTTGAGCATAACAGCTCAAGAATTCAGTGATGATAAATTGAAGGGCTTAATGTGAGAACTCCATTAATTCTAATTCTTCCAAGAAAGTTAACCTCAGGAAATACTGTTTGAAGAAAGTTATGCCAAACAAAACCTTACACTGTACTCTAATCTTTTTGGCGCTGAGACTATAAAGAATTCATTCTAACATCTTGTTGTTTCATAAGACCACATCATTAGTTGGTGCATGATAGTGTGATTCGTGTGCAATTGTTACTTCTCAGCTGCCGAAGTTCACACTTCAAGGATCTAGGAGCCCTGTGAGGGGTCATCCAGCAAGGTGCTGATTTGTCTTTCAGTTTGTATGGTTTCTATGATCGGGGTCAACTCCCATTTTTCACTATTCAAAAGCAGCTGAACCTATGCTTTGGAATCCACTGAAATAAAAATGGTTACATGAAGTTTAACTTTGCTCTAGTATCGCTTGTTCCCTATTTGACTACACACTTTGATCTGACTTTCTGTTAACATTTCTGGCTAAGAGTTTGACTCTTTGTGATCACTTTACTGACTTTCAACATAAAATAGCTATCTCAGAAGATAGAACTTTCTTCATAGAAATGATCAAAAGACCATAGCTATATTTCCTTCAGGTTCTGGAAGTTGGAATTTTCAAGGAGTACTGGTTGTTGTATTGTTGGCAGGAGCCCCGAGGCAGCTCGCACGATCAAAGGCAGGAAGCCTCATCCCTTGTCCTGTGACCCCCACATACTTCAGACTTGGATTCTAGGCTCCAAGTGGCCAGCGTAGAAGCAGCAGCCTCTCTGCAAACCCTGGCTCTGTGAGCCGTAGGAACCAACACCAGGTCGTCTTCTGACATAGCGCTGGTAAAGGTGTGTGTGTTGGTGGCCATACTTGCCCCAGTGCTTGCTAAGGCTTTTGTGTCTACGAACTGACTGTTTGTACCTAGGTGTGAGGGAACCAGGGCCAGCCTTTTTCAGATATGTCAGGCACACACACTACATCGATGGCTTGGTGGTGGCTTCACCGCTGTCCAGGTGACTTAAGAGAATGGAACATGTCCCTGGTATACTTCAATTCCTACTAGACATTATAATGACAAGGGCGTAGGTAGGGAAGAGAGAGTTAAAGCTACCAGTTATGGAATAGAAATAGTTGCATGTCCAAAGAAGGCTTAGGATGATTGTGCATATGCATTTGGCTCACATAACCAGCATGAATAGTCTCTCCCCACATCCATTAGTGATTCACTATCCCCCCCGCCAAGCACAGCCCTAAAACAATTCTCATCCACTTTCCTGTTAAGAAACACAGCAGCAAAACACTTTGGCAGCAAACCAGAGCATATGATGTGACTTGCTCAACCTTATCTCCCTTTCCAAAGTCTATACTAAGCATCTGATGTTTTTAAGAATAATTTCCTTTGGAAAGCCAAGGAGAAAGCAAATTAGGAAGAGAGGGAGAAGTGAGAAATGGTTGCATGGCTGAGGAACAAGGTGCTTAAAATCTGAATGAAAGTATTTTGAGAGCAGTATTTCATATGCTAAGGGTTATAAGAATTCTTTTAGAAAGGAGTTAGAATTTTACTCTGCTAGTTACAAGTTTTAAAGTCACGCTATAGCATTATTGCCTTGGCAGGTAGGTTTTGTTATTTTATATTCTGTGAATAAAAGTTTCATAGAAGTTACAGCTAGTGGTGTTTTCCCTCCAGAGCCAGTGATGAGTATGGGAGCACTTCAGCTCTGTAAGGGACCAGCATTCTGGCCTTTAACTACATGAACTTAGCTGCATCAGCAGTTGCAGAAAATAGCCTATTAGGACAGTAGCTGCTACACATTGCTTGGTATTTTAGTGGGGAGATGGTTGGGACTCTAAATGGTGTTAACATTTGCATGCTCTGAATCTTTGATCAGAGATGGTGTGGCATTTGTGGCATTTCCACCCCGTCTTGTGGCAGCCTTTAAAAGTGGTAGAAGATGCTGCCCTAATTACCCCAGAATGATGGTCATTCATGTAGCATAATGTGCCGCTAGGAGTTTTCTCATTCCAGTTCTTTGGACTTTGTAACATTGGAATTGTTTTTCCATAATTTCCAGCATTCCCTAAATATCTGTCAAGGACAAAGAAAAGGAATGTGGTTGTTTATTCTTTTCATGTAAATGGCTTTGTACACATGACTTCCTGCTTTCATTATGAAGGTGGAGAAACTAGCTCCCTTGTATGGTAACTCCAGAGTTAAAAGATTGTGCATGTCTTAGGGGTTGAATATATTTTGTAAAACTCTAAATACATTTGTATTTCTGTGCTGTTCTAAAGTTTACCTTTTTACTTAAAGATATAGAAACTATATATTTAAATCATGTAAATGGAACACAGTTTAGGGGGTTTTCCAATCTTATTTTTCATCAGCTTCTCACATTCACGTAGTATGCTGCTCAAATATTTTCGTGTGTGCAATATGAACATTTGAACATTTCAGTCAGGTACTGAGCCAGAAAAGATAATGGAAGTTTTCAGAAAGCTTCTTTGCTTAGAAAATATTTTGTTTTCTTAAAATATTAGTATTTTGTAGCTGGAAGAATAACATCATGATTTACATGTTTCAGGCCACTTGGTTATTGGTTCCTGAATTAAGGAAACATTTGATTAATGAGTTGGTGAAGGCATTTAGTGGTTACAAAAATAGTTTAAATATTTAAGATTGAAGGCTTTTCACAAACCTTTTCTAAGAAAATTTAGCTGAGAAAACTTAAGAAGTTTTCTAAGGAAGTTTAGCTGTGGCACATGTCTTGATCAGAAAGGTAGTGTGCTCTGGCAGTTTTAAACTTTGTACTACTTCTTTGTTTCTGTTGTTTGGGGTTTTTTTTTCATTGTTAAAATTATAAATCACGTCTAATCGTACTGAATTGTAAAACTTCTATTGTATCTTTATTTTAGGCACAAATGAGAATAAAATATGCTGTTTGCTCTGCATGTGGTTGGACCTGACCTGTCCTTCTAGAAGTACCCTGTGTGTTGTCCATGTGGTTTTTGGCCTGCTTCCCAGTTCAATAGCAGCTTCATTTATTAAGAAACCACACAGAATGATCTAAAGACTCATTACTCATTTACTTTGATTTTGACATTGCTGACAGTGGTACCTCAGCTTTCAAGGCGGTGACCTCTGCAGGAAGAGCCCCATAGCTTCTGTGAGACGCTAAGTGCAGGGAGCTGCACAAAGTAGCAACAAGCAGAGCTTGGTCACAAGATAATGTCACATTAGGACATTGTCCCAAGCAACCCATTTTGTACCTGGACCAGTAAGTAAGTGTCAAAATAGCCCTTGACATTTCCACTGAGGAGTCCTGGCACATTTTCATGTGTACTTTCATGTACTGGCTTCCCTTAAAACTGTTCAAAATGGGCTTTGAAGTGTGCTTCACAGAAAAAGTGGACAAACTTCCTTGCCCCCAGGAATGTGCTTCCCTTGAGTGCTGGTGCAGGGTTAAGCTTAAGTTAGTTACCAGTGTTCTTTGACATGGATCTTGAGAGCCCTGGAGCTGATTGATGGGATAACTTAGGACAGTGGAGCTTCCTCTACTCAGGGAAGGGAAGGCATCTCTTTCCCTTTCCTGGTGTTGTCCTCAGACTGGGCTCTGCTGTGGGGATGTGATGGGTCCCTATCACCTGCCAGGGAAGAGCTGCCTACCCTTCATTCTGATAGGAGTTGCAGTTATTGAATCTGGTAACAGCTGGAAGGAGTGTGATTAGGGAGCCAGTTTTTTGCAAGGAAAGTTCTCTCCACCCTTCATGAAGGGCTTCTCTCTGCCTGGGGTAATCTACACAGGGTTGGGGAAGCCGCTGCAGCAGGACCGACCTGTCCAACTTCACCATCAACAGATCCTCACATGGCACATGTAGACACTTTGTGTGATCGTGAAGATCAGAATGGTTGTGTTCTGTGTTCTTAATCCCATGAATTACACAATGAATTACATAGATGCAGGCTAGGCCTGGGAAAATGATGAAAGCCACTTGAAGTGCTGATCATTGTTGAGGCCGACTGATGGGTACATAAGGGCTTCTTAGACTATTCTGTTTGTGTATGTTGGAGAATTCCCATAATGAAGAGTGAAAAACTACTTGCTAGCCATTAAACAACTTTGTTACCCATGAAAATGCACCAGTTCCTGTGCAGCAGACCCTGAGTGCCTGACTTAGGAATTGGCTTAATTTCGTAGCTTCTCCTCCACGAATGGCATAGCCTGGCCTGGCCTCCACAGGCCCCCTCACCAGCTGAAACCTTGGCTGTTGCTATTGCCTTCCCACCCCTCTAGTTGTTGGAAGAGCACTATTGAGAGAACCCCTAGTACATAGTAATCAAAGCCCCAGCCCCAACCTCTCTTCCTCGTGAAAGTCTCCCCCAGGCTACTCTGAGTCCTTTCTAAAATACCTGAATTCTCAGGGTGCAGTGGCTCACACCTGTAGTCCTAACACTTCGGGAGGCCAAGGCCTGAGGATTGCTTGGGTCCAGGAGTTCGAGACCAGCCTGGGCCACATAAGGATACTTCATATCTACAAAAATTGAAAAATTAGCTGGGCATGGTGGCATCTTTCTCTTGTCCCAGCTACGTGGGGTGAGGGGGTGGCTGAGGTGGGAAGATTGCCTAAGCCAGGAGTTCAAGGCTGCCGTGAGCCATGATTGCGCCACTGCCCTTCAGCTTGGGCAACAGAGCGAGACTCTGTCTCAAAAATATAATAATATACCTGGATTCAGTACTCACTGAGGACGATGTAGAGAGGTGCTTCCCAATCTTGGAGATTTGCCATACTCAGTGCCACACACAGTCCCTGACATGTGCAGTTCCTGACCCCATGGATTTTGCTGTTCAGCAGGTGGGAGTGGGCAGTCACCGTAGAGGGGAGAGCGTGCTAGGTGGTGGGGGGAGTGGGAGTGGCATAAGCACGCCACGGGGTGGGGGTGCGTAACTGCTTTTTCACAGGGACCAATAAATGTGTCTTCTCCTGAGCCTAAGTTGAGACCTGGGGGAGAGTCTTCCAGGTGAGGTGGGAGTGAGGGGAGAGATCACGAGACGTAAAGGGCTCCGGGGCTTGGCAGAGCAGCACAAGCAAAGACGAAGCAGTGCGGCTTGAGGGGATGTTTTTTGGAGTGGCTGAAAGCAAAGTAGCAAGGAGGACGGGCTAGAGATGAGGCCAGGAAATAAGGCCGTATTGGGAGGAGAGGCCTGTCAGCCTGCGGACAGGAAAGAGCCTTCAAGGGATTCCCGCAGGCAGGTGGCAGGTTGGCTCGGTGCTGCCTGTGGAAAGTTCTTTCGGTTGCGGGCACCACTGCTTCCTCTTTGCCCTTTGCTGTAAAGTCAGTGATGTTCCTCAGCTGACCTCTGAACTCAATCACCGCCCCTTTCCCTTCCTCACTGGCCTTCACAGCTTTCCACTTAATTTAAATCACATTTGCCCCAAACACAATAAAGCTGAGAAGTCTATGGCATGGCCCTCAGTCAAACTCAGTTACTGCCAGAACATTCTTTTCCCAATTTCCTCAGGCATTAGGTCTGTGGAGATTGTTGATGAAAAGAACCTGTCAAGTGATGGTGTCCCTGCCAGGAAGCCAAGATCAGAGAAGGCACTGGAGCATGTTTCCATTACTGTCTCTGGCTAAGTGAAGACCCAAGAGACACGTGGCAACACCGCTGTGGTGATGTGTTTAAACTTGGAGAAAGCCCACTGTTTCTTTATGTTGTTTACAAGCAGGAAGGGAGTCATTTATTCAAAAAGCCCATCTGCAGCTATCATCTGGACTTTCAATTATATTCAATTCATGGAATTATTTTTTTCTGATAAAATTTAACGAACAACATTCATGCTCTCAGGAATGCTGAAGTTGAAAGTAGGACAATGGAGAATTTCTAAAGTAGCCTGTCCACCTGCCTCCTCTGGCTCTGCCCTAGAAAACCGGCACTGAGCAGCACTTCCGAGAAACCACAGCGACTGAAGCAAAATTACCCCGTCCTTGTCTCCCACATCCTGAATTGGTTCTTTGTACAGGATCATCCATTTAGAAACCAAAGCTTCTGTGGCCTTGATACACCAGTCTAGCTAAATACCTTCAAAATGGAAATTCCCACGTGAAGTTTTAACGAATGAAGATTATTTTTTGTGTCACCCACTTTATGGTCATTAAAACCACAAAGTCAGCAGGACTAGAATTTTTTAATCTTATATGTTTTATGACCTTTAAAGTGTGTATTTTCATTAGTGACAGATCCCTCACTTTGAGACTCAAAGTGGAAATGATAATTTTGAGTGTGGTTAATTCCATTCCTTTGAGTAGCTGGTCTTAATCCTTAGAATTTCTTTTGGAACCTTGTTGGAAATGAAGGCTAACTAGTCACCAGTCCTCTAGTTGGAAAACGTGTTTTTTTTTTTTAATTTTTGTTCTTTATATACACAGTGTCACTATGTTGCCCAGGCTGGTTTTGAACTCCTGGGCTTAAGCAATTCTCCTGCCTCAGCCTCCCAAAGTCCTGGGATTACAGGCGTGAGCCACCATGCCCGGCTTGTTTCCTTTTAAGTTGTCAAGTTAACCCTGTGATTGTCCTCCCTTGAAGGACAGGTGTTTCCAAAGCTCCTAATGTAATTCATAGGGAACTCAAAATGGATTTCCCATATGGACAGTGTTGTTTATGGGAGCTGTGTCTCAGCCATAAAAGGCAGCTCACCAGACAGCCAGAGTATATACCAAAATACCAGTCACACGTCACTAACATTGTGCAAAATGCGTCATTGGATGACTTCACTGTTGTGTGAACATCATAGCATGTACTTACAATAACCTAGATGGCAGAGCCTACTACATAGTTAGGCCGTATGGCATAGCCTATTGCTCCTAGGCTATGAACCTGTACAGCCTGGTACTGTTCTGGATCCTGTAGGCAATGTTCACACAATAGTAAGGATTTGTGTATCTAAACAGAAAAGGTACAGTAAAAAGACTGTATTGTTATCTTACAGGACCACCATCGTATATGCTGTCTGTCACTGACTGAAGGTTCGCTGCATGGCGCATGACTGTGTGGTATAAAGTACTAGAGAAGTGTGCAACAGACAGAAACACGTATTTAGTGACAACCTGCCAGCTGAAACCATAACTCCCATTCACTGCAGTCCCAGCAGAGTAACTAAAGCTTCACTCAGTCTTGTTTTAACACAAAACCACTTGCTATGGGTGAGGGCTGTCTGGGTCCAGAAGGTAAGAGATTAGATCTGTACAGATACATGATATAAAGAAAGTGATGAGGCTGGGTGCAGTGGCTCATGCCTATAATTCCAACACTTAGGGAGGCTGAGGCACAAGGATTGCTTGAGCCCAAGAGTTTGAGACCAGCTTGGGTGACATAGTGAGACCGCTTTTCTACTAAAAATAAATTACCCGGACATTGTGGCAAGTGCCTGTAGTCCCAGCTACTCTGAGATGGGAGTATTGCTTGAGCCCAGGAGATTAAGGCCACAGTGAGCTATGATGGCACCGCTGCACTCCAGTCTGGGTGACAGAGCAAGACCCTATCTCAAAAAAAGAAAAAAAAAATAAGTGTGTTGAGAAGTCCAGTAAAGTGCCAACATGGCAATCTTCACTGGGATAGTGAGAGAAAGCTTCCACAAGGAAGTGTTATTTGAGCTGCTGAAGTGAGGACAAGGCAGTGAGGAAGATGAGAGCAGATTTTCTGTCCTCCAGCCTTGAGAATGGGGCCGGGGGTGGCATGGCCTGGGATGCAGAGGGGAGGAGCAGGTCAGAGAGTGAAGCTCTAGGAAGGGGAAAAGAGTGATGAGAGAGGAGCACTAAAGAAGAAAACAGCCTGCAGCTAAAGCCAGAAGGAATCTGAGAAATACAGAAACCAGTTCCTCCGGCTCTGCTCCTGAGAGTGTGTTTCTCTTGGTGAGGCTATGGGGACTAAGGGAAAGAGTGACGAAGGGGAAAAGCCCTCTTGGCAGACACAGGAAAGAAGAGAAGAGCCTGTGAGGGGCCATCTGTGCTGAGGACTTGTGTGTGATGATGTGGCTGCCTTTCCAGGGGCAAGTGTGGGAAGTACCTTCCACCAAGGAAGCTGGAAGGGTTGGGAAAGTGGAGCGACCTTTGTATAAATGTCACAGATCAAAACGTTTTGAAAATAAACATCAGTTTTTCTTGGAGACCAAAAGATGTTTTATCCATTTTGAAGCTGTGACAGATTTCAAGACTAAGCAGATGTTTATTAAAATCAACTATTTCACCTGATTTTAGGTAGTTATGTAACTATACAGATAGTTAGGCTGGGTGCTGTGGCTCACAGCCAGACTCCGCCAAAAAAAAAAAAAAAGGAGAAAGTATACACATAAAGTCAAGCTGTACATGTAAGTTTTTTTTGTTTTTTTTTGTTTTTTTTGTTTTTTTGAGACAGAGTTTCACTCTGTCGCCCAGGCTGGAGTGCAGTGGCAGAATCTCGGCTCACTGCAACCTCTGCCTCCTGGGTTCAAACGATTCTCCTGCCTCAGCCTCCCGAGTACCTGGGACTACAGGTGCCCACCACCAGGCCCAGCTAATTTTTTTTGTATTTTTAATAGAGGTAGAGATGGAGTTTCACCATTTTGGCCAGGCTGGTCTCCGACTCTTGACCTTGTGATCTGCCCACCTTGGCCTCTCAAAGTGCTGGGATTACAAGCGTGAGCCACGGCACCTGGCATAAGATGTATTTTAATGTTTCTAATCATTAAAAAAAAATACCCAATCATTTCAAAACATGATTTGCTTCTCAGGGAAGTATGATCAGTGGAAGGACTACAGCTTACATTTTTCAGACACATCTTTGAAGAAAACTGCAAACCCAAGAAGCTGGTGTTTCTGACAAGTAAAAATTTCACATAAATTGCCTGCATTTCATTTCACTCAGTTTTGGCAACAGTAATTAGCATCACTCTTTACATGTGTTCAGGGCTTTATAATTAACAAGCTGGGACGCCATTAATTGAAGGTCAACCGGCCCAGGTTTGAAGCCCAGCACCCACACACACTTGCGTGTTACTTGATGTCTCTGAACCACACATTCTTTCAGTACAGTGGGTTTAAATGAGATGATGCATGTGTTGGGGCTGCACTTGTGTATCTTCATATTCGTCTATTGTTCATTGTCCTCTATAGCATGTGAGCAGGGCTTTCTTCCTGGTTTATTTTTCTTCAGAGTCTAGAACAGTGCCTGGCGCAGAGTAAGCACTTAGTGGACACTGGTTGAATAGACTGATAGACGATTCTGATTTGTAAATGGGGAAGAAGGGAGATGTTTTCTTACTGGGAAAAGCAGCAGGACAAATGAGAATGAAAAGAATGGGGTGAGTTCCTGTGGTTAGAAGAGAGGGCACCACAAAGGAAAGACATAATTGGATATGGAAAGGAAGTGTGAACTTACACATACTCAAACTGGCATTATGTCTAATACATGGTCGACCCTGAATACACATGTGCTATTGCTATTTTTTTTTTTAACAAAGTCTCACTCTGTCACCCAGGCTGGAGTGCAGTGATGTGATCTCGGCTCACTGCAACCTCCACCTCCCAGGTTCAAGTGATTCTCCTATCTCAGTCTCTCAAGTAGCTGGGATTACAAACATGCACTACCCTGCCCAGTTAATTTTTATATTTTTAGTAGAGATGGGTTTTCACCATGTTGGCCAGGCTGGTCTCGAACTCCTGGCCTCACGTGATCCACCTGCCTCGGCCTCCCAAAGTGCTGGGATTACAGGCATGAGCCACCGCACCTGTCCTGCCTCACTATATTTTGTATAGCTTTTAAGCTGCCTTGAACTTTCTGAAATAAGTTGAGGTATAAATGAGTATCCAGTGCTTACTAATCAAAATGTCTAGGCAATCTCTAAGGTTCTCACGTTGATATTCTATAATATTCTATGCATCTTAGAATAGACAGGTCAGAAGTAAAGCTTCTTGTCTCATATACTTTTTTAAAAATTGTGGTAAAAAATACATGATAAAATTTATCATTTTAATCCTTTTTAAGGCATACACTTTTAAAAGAGGTCTGAGAGCTCCTTGAGAATATACAACTGACCCAAGAAAAATCCATGTCTGAGCCATGTCCCAGGTTTGGAATTTGACTCACCTGGGCATTAGTTTGTTGTTGGTTCTTCACCAGCTAACCCATTTTCACAATTTTGAACAGAGTGCATTAATAATATTCCCACTGCATAGAGAGCATGGACCACCCCACTTCCTACTGTCACTCTTGGTAACCAAAAATTCTTGATTTAAGTAAACTTTTGAAAAGGAAATTCAGTAATGAAATTCCTTGTAATTCCCATGCTACGTGTGATTATAGTTAAGCAGGGCAGAAAACCAAAGTAGTCTACTTAACACAGGAGATTCACGATATGTGCTGACTTTGATAGTCTTTGATTTAGGCAGTTGGGAGAAAAGGGGGAGAAGAAACTAGTTTGAAATTGGCTAGGACTTTTAATCGTTTATATAACTCAAGACAGAAAAAGTCTTCAGTGATTTTATAAGAGAGCTTACAGAGGTTGCTTCCTTTTTCAATCAAAAGGAATGAAAAAATTGCTTTCTTTCTAGTTATTTAGCATTTAAACAGCCCACTAGTGGTAAACAGAAGGCTGCTCTTGGCTGAAGGCAACCAGGCTGGGATTGGCCACCTTGAACCTTGAGTTCCCTTGGAGGGCAGAGGGCATCCATTTATCAGCACACTTGCAAACATTCACAGCAAGTGAGTCAGGAACCCTATTTTGGCTCTGCAATGTGGTTGAGAGCACAGACTTTAGAGTGTTCAGATTTCTAGCGTACTATTTTTTCCCTTCCTGCTGCTCAACTGTGAAGCCAATGCCACCTATTTTTGGTCTTTCTTATAACAGTACCCTTCTTCAATGGAACCACACCCAGCCAACACGGTATCAGTTTTTGCACTATTAGAGTACATTCAACTACTATAATAAATAGAACCAAGAGTAACAGCTCAAAAAAAAAAAAATCAAGTTTCTGATGCTTCTATCATCAGTCCAGCAGGTATTCCAGGACGGTGGGGGTCTCCTCCATAGATGACTAAAGGACTCGGGTTCTTCTGTCTGCTGGCTCCAATACTAGGTCCTGATCAACAACCCAACTCTCTAAACTGTCCTCTGCACAGCACCAGCGCCATCTTCTTTAGGCATACTTTGATTAGGAACTATACAGAATATTTATGAATGATACAGAATATTCGGCAGGGATTTCAGATAATATGGAGGCTACATAATAATATAGAAAACATTCATGATAAGAGGATATTATGGGTGTTTTCTTCAAAATGTTTTTTCCCATCAAATCAGAAAAATTAAAATTAGCATCACAAGGTGAGCTTGTAAGAATACATTGAGACATCTTTTCAGATTAAGTTCACAAGTCCTCTTTTTACCTTATAAGAAATTATACACCAATCGATTAATTTAAAAATTAGGATGGCCATGTACTTACCCTATGCTTTAGATTGTACTTGGTGCTATGAATGTGGAAATATTAAGACAGGGTTCTCAGCCTAAATGAGTTTAATAAGGAAACCTGTTAGCTCCCTCAGCCTAAATGAGTTTAATAAGGAAACCTGTTAGCTCCCTCAGCCTAAATGAGTTTAATAAGGAAACCTGTTAGCTCCCTCAGATTCTTCAAGTTTGATTAATGAGAAACAATTTTCACAAACAGAAAAGTTGTCAAAACTTCCAAGTGTCCATTTCACTCACCTACCTCCTAACTCACCTTTTCCTAAGAGAGGTTCCCAGCTTCACCCCACATTGGCTTGAGGACAGAGACCTCCCTGATCTGTCTCTAATGCTTTAGCCCTGTCATGGGTACAACAGATCCCTGAATTCCGTGCCAAGCCTGGCGGGATCTAGCTGGAACAAACAGAAAGAAACGGACAAC
>CAUYLG010071287.1:0-10408 GCA_963573385.1 Cacajao melanocephalus | reverse complement strand
CTCGAGCCCATACACGTTTCACCTCTCCCTGCAGGCTGCGGAGCTGGAGGAAACGGGGGAGTGTTGATGCATGACTTCTGCAGAATACTGTTTGTTATTGAGATTTGGAGCAGAACGCTGAGCTCCAGCATAGCGGTTTCACGAGACATTGTGTGCTTTTACTAAACATTGTGTGTTATCTCAATTTCTGTTTTTGCAAAAGATTTATGGCTCTGTTGACCTTGAGTGGGGACCCCGAGTGAGTCAAGCTGTGCTACATGTTCCCTTCTTTACTTTGTTTTTAAATAGCAATGTCACAATGTAGCTATTGATATCTGTTACTGCTTTTACTGTTCAGTTCTCATGCCATTGATTTCTGTTCCTGCTTTTACTATTTAATGTTACAATGTAGTTTACGTCATCAAGGAAGAACTAAAAGATATATAATCAGACTTATGCACACAATAAACTTGCTATTCTGGCATGCTATGCTGGCACTGCCTGAGTAGCCCTCCAGACCCCACTGTCTGTCTGCCTTTTCTTCCGCGCACTCTCTCCTCCAGGTAGTGAACATCTCCGAGTTGGGGTGAGGCTTTCTGCAGGCCGGGAGCCTCTCAGCAGACGTGCCGGTCCCCCACACCTAGGCAACAGAGCAAGACTCTGTCTCAAGAAAAAAAAAGACCATATTCTACATTGGGTTCTGGATTAAAAAGCTACTTGAAGACCAACGTTATTCACAGATGATGAAATTCATGAATAATTACTTAACATATTATGGGGCTGTGAAAAATATTGTCCAGGCCAGGAGCAGTAACTCATTTCTGTAATCCAGAACTTTGGGAGGCTGAGGTAGGAGGATTGCTTGAGGCAAGAGTTTAGGAGCCTGGGCAACACAGGGAGACTGGTCTTTAAAAAAAAAAAAAAAAATTAGCCAGGCATAATGGTGTGCACCTGTGGTCCTAATAACATGGGAGGCTGAGGCAGGAGAATTGCTTGAACCCAGGAGTTCAAGGCTACAGTGAGCTATGACCTTGCCACTCTAGCCTGGATGACAGAGCAAGAGCAAGACCCTGCCTGTTAAAAAAAAAATTATTATTATTTTTTTGAGACAGAGTCTCACTCTGTTTCCCAGGCTTGAGTGCAGTGGCCCCATCTCAGCTCACTGTAACCTCGGCCTCCCAGGTTCAAGCGATTCTCCCACCTCAACTTCCTGAGTAGCTTGGAGTACAAGTGCGCACCACCATGCCCAGGTAATTGTTGTATTATTAATAGATACAGGGTTTCACCATGTTGGCGAGGCTGGTCCTGAACTCTTGGCCTCAAGTTATCCACCTGCCTTGGCCTCCCAAAGTACTCAGATTACAAGTGTGAGCCACTGTGCCCAGCCAAAAAAATAATTTTTTTTGGATCTCCATATCTAGGATCTATGGATCAGCAAACTTTTTCTGTAAAAAGGCAGGTTTTTTGTTTGTGTTTTTCACAATCCTGAAAAATGTAAAAACCATTCTTAGGCTATGCCAAAACAGGCCAGTGACTGAAGTTAGCTTTGGTATGCAGTTTGCTCACCCCATTCTAGGGATAATCGCTTTCTTTGACTCATCATTATTAAATAAAGACATAGATTTTGAAGTACATGTACAATCGTAGATTTTTGTTCAAAAGAGGTAAAAATAATGTTTGTCTGGTGGAAGTGTAATACCAAAGTTTATGGTTTTATTGTCATATTTCACCAGTTTTGTATCTAATTGAACAATCTGGTGGTTATTCTTTTTTTTTGAGATGCAGTTTCACTCTTGTTGCCCAGGCTGGAGTGCAGTGGTGCAATCTCAGCTCAGTCTCGCCTCCCAGGTTCAAACGCTTCTCCTGCCTCAGCCTCCCCAGTAGCTGGGACTACAGGTGTGCACCACCACACCCAGCTAATTTTTTTTTTTTTTTGTATTTTTAGTAGAGAGTCAGTTTCACTTTGTTGGTCAGGATGGTCTCGATCGGCTGATGTTGTCATCCACCTGCCTTGGCCTCCCAAAGTGTTGGGATTATAGGCGTGAGCCGTCATGCCTGGCCAACAATCTGTTTTATTTAAATTAGACTTTTAGGCCAGGCTCAGTGGCTCACACCTGTAATCTGAGCACTTTGGGAGGCCGAGGCAGGAGTTCAAGACCAGCCTGGCCAACATGGCAAAACCTTGTCTCTACTAAAAATAAAAAAATTAGCTGGGCGTGGTGGCAGATGCCTGTAGTCCCAGCTACACAGGAAGCGAAGGCAAAAGAATCACTTGAACCTGGGAGGTGGAGATTGCAGTGAGCCGAGATTGCACCACTGCCCTCCAGCCTGGGTAACAGAGCGACAGTCTATCTCAAAAAGAAATTAATTAAGCAAGTAAGCTTTTAATTTTTAGATTTTTATACTTTTACATTCAGCAGTAAGAAATAATAATGAGGCTGGATGCAGCGGCTTATGTCTATAATCCCAGCACTTTCAGAGGCCAAGGTGGGTGGTTCACTTGAGGGCAGGAATTTGAGACCAGGCTGGCCAGCATAGTGAAACCCCGTCTCTACATAGAAAACAAAAATTAGCTGCATATGGTAGTGCACGCCTGTAGTCCCAGCTACTCGGGAGGCTGAGGTGGTAGAATTGCTTGAGCTGGAGAGGCTCAATCAAGGCTACAGTGAGCCGAGATTGCACCACAGCACTCCAGCCGGGCCAAAAGAATTAGACCCTGTCTCAAAAGAAGAGAAAAAGAAAAAAGAAAGATAATGAACCTTACTTCAAATTTCCTTTTTTCAGGGAAATACTCATTTTGTCAAATATCCTTTGAATGGGCTTTATCATCTTGTTTGTTCCTTCACTGATGAGTTGAGAAAACATCTTTGACATGTGTTCATTCTCATTTGTGAGCCATATTTTTAACTTTTTGAAAATTGTTACAATTATTTAGCCCACAGATAATTTGTTCCTACAGTTAGTTTCCAGTTTGGCTGAGCTTTTTATTTAGAAAATTGTATCTGATTGGGAAAGATCAGACCAACTTTTCTATTCCCCAGTCAAAAGAAATTGTAATTCACTCTGAGTTTCACAGTGATGACAACATATTCTCTCTCCAGTGACAGGTTATTTCTGTGAGATTTTTTGGGTAAGATAACAAGAAAGAAGTTTTAAAATAGCAGATAGCACTGGCTCTTTTTTCTTTTTCCTTTTTTAAATGTGAGATGGGGGCTGGGTGTGGTGGCTCAGGCCTATATCTCAGCAATTTGAGAGGCCAAAGTGGGTGAATGGTTTGAGCCTAGGAGCCTACATAACACAGTGAGAGCTTGTCTCTACAAAAAATACAAACAATAGCTGGGTGTGGTGCTGTGTGCCTGTAGTCCCAGCTACTGGGGAGGCTGAAGTGGGAGGATCACTTGAGCTGAGGATGTTGAGGTTGCAGTGAGCTGTAATCGCACCACTGCACTCCAGCCTGGGTGACTTAGCAAAACCTTGACTAAAAAAAAAAAAAAAAAAAAAAAGAGATGGAGCATTGCTATGTTGCCCATCTATTCACAGGTGCAATCCCAGGCTAGAGTGAAGTGGCACGATCCTGGCTCACTGCAACCTCCTCCTCCCGGGTTCAAGCGATTCTCCTGCCTCAGTCTCCTGAGTAGATGGGATTGCAGGCGCACACCACCACGCCCTACTAATCTTTGTATTTTTAGTAGAGACAGGGTTTCACCATATTGATCAGGCCAGTCTCAAACTCCTGACCTCGTGATCCGTCCGTCTTGGCCTCCCAAAGTGCTGGGATTACAGGCGTGACCCACCGCTCCCAGCCTCTTTTTCATTTTTAAAGTAATTATTCTGCCTGAGTGAGGTGGCTCACACTTGTAATCTCAGCACTTTGAGAGGTCTAGGCAGGAGGATTTCTTGAGCCCAGTTCAAGAACAGCCCGGGCAACAAAGTGAGATCCCACTGCTACAAAAAATAAAGAAACTTAGCCAGATATGTTGGTGTGCACCTGCAATCCCAGCTACTCAGGAGGATGAGGTGGGAGGATTGCTTGAGCCTGGGAGGTCAAGGCTGCAGTGAGCTCTGATTGCACCACTGTGCTTCAGCCTAAGTGACAGAGTGAGACACTGTCTCAAAAACATAAACAAACAAATAAATTAAGTAATGATTCCAACATATATCAACATAAATGTTTATGAGCAATTGGTAAAAACAACAACAAAAACAAAAAAACCTATGTGTCCTTCAGACTTCAATTTTTTGCTTCTATTGAGAATCAGGTGGTTAATAATACAAGTCATCACCTAATAGAAAAGGTATGTTTTCTCAGATGCAAAGGTTAGAAGTCATTTAGTCTAGTACACTGTTTCTGAACATGACTAGAATAAGTCTCCTTTAAAAAAAAAAAAAGAAAAAACATAAAATGGTCCGGTGCATAGTGGCTCATGCCTATAATCCCAGCACTTTGGGAGGCCAAGGTGGGAGAATCACCTGGGGTCAGTAGTTCGAGACCAGCCTGGCCAACATAGTGAAACTTCATCTCTACTAAAAATACAAAAATTAGCCAGGCATGGTGGTGGGCACTTGTAATCCCAGCTACTTGGGAGGCTGAAGCCGAAGAATTGCTTGAACCTGAGAGGCGGAGGTTGCAGTGAGCCAAGACTGCCCCACTGCACTCCAGACTAGGCAACAAGAGTGGAAACAAACAAAACACATAAAACAAAATTTGATTATGTGAAATGTCAACATACACATAAATAAAGACAATACTAAAACAAACCCAGAGAGTTACTTTCCCTCTTACCTTCTTCCACAACATGAGGACACAGGAGAAACTACCTTCTATGAACCAGGAAATGGACCCGGACTTCACCAGACACTGAATCTGCCAGTGCCTTTGCTTTTGGCTTCCAGTATCTGGAACTGTGAAAAACAAGTTTCTGTTGTTTATACTCAGTCTATGATACTGAGTTATAGCGGCCCAAATGAACTAAGACAGACACTTTTCAACATTGCAATACCATCCTCACACCAAAAAATAGTAATAATTTCGCCACAGAATCTAATATCCAGCCAGTGTTCAAATATGCCTCAGGTGTCAAGTATCTTTTTATAAATGACTCAAAACAGGATCTAAACAAAGGCAGTGTATTTGGTTGAATTTTTTTTGACATACAATAAATGGTACATCTTAAGAGTGTACAATCTGAGAACTTTTGACATGTTATTCACCTGAGAAATTGCTACTAAAACCAACATGATGAACATAACCATCACCTCCAAAGTTATCTCATACTCTGCGTTAATTCATCTCACGATACAGTTCCATCCCTAAGCACTTACTCATCTACTTTTTACCCTTTTTTGACTCGTTTTATGGTAGTATTTGCTTTATTGTGGTGGTCTGGAACTGAACCTGCAATATCTTCAAGGTATGCCAGTATGCTGAGCAAAAAAAAAAAAAAAGCCAGACAAAAGAGGCTATATATTCTATTATTCCATTTTTAGAATAGTAAACTAATCTACAGTAACAAAAAGTAATCAGTATAACCCATCTCAAGACACCACTTTCTCTGCTCATCCATAAGAAGCAACTCCTCATCTATTCAAATTTGATCATGAGATTGCAGAAATTCAGTTACATCTTCAGGCTCCGCTTTTTCTTTTTTTTTTGAGAGGGAGTCTCACTCTGTTGCCCAGGCTGGAGTGCAATGGCGTGATCTCGGCTCACTACAACCTCTGCCTCCCAGGTTCAAGGAATTCTCCTGCCTCTGCCTCCCAAGTAGCTGGGATTAACAGGCAAACATCACCATGTCCGGCTCATTTTCGTATTTTTTTTTTAGTAGAGATGGGGTTTCACCATGTTGGCCAGGCTGGTCTTGATCTCCTGGCCTCAGGAGTTCAAGTGCTGGAATTACAGGCATAAGCCACCACACCCAGCCCAGGCTGTACTTCTAATCCTTGTTCTCTCACAATACGTACCACATCTGCATTTACTTCCCCCTCTGAAGTCTTGAACCCATACTCAACCATGAGAGTTGGAGTCAACATCCAAACTTTGGATAATGTTGATGTTTTGACGTCCTCCCATGAATCATGAATGTTCTTCATGGCATGTAGAATGGGTGAATCCTACCCAGAAGGTTTTCAATTTACCCAGATTCATCAGAGGAATCATTAACTGTAGCAGCTATAGCCTTACAAAATATATTTCTTAAATAATGAGACTTGAGACCAGGTATAGTGGCTCATGCCTGTAATCCCAGCATTTTGGGTGGCCGAGGCAGAAGGATCACCTAAGGTCAAGAGTTCAAGACCAGCATGGCCAACATGGTGAAACCCTGTCTCTACTAAAAATACAAAAATTAGCCGGGCATGGTGGCGCACACCTGTAATCCCAGCTACTTGGGAGGCTAAGGTAGGAGAATTGCTTGAACCCGGGAGGCAGAGGTTGCAGTGAGCCGAGATCATGCCATTGCACTCCAGCCTGGGAAACAGAGCGAGACTCCGTCTCAAATAAATAAATAAATAAAAATAAGACTTGAAAGTCAAAATTACTCCTTGATCCGTGGCCCACAGAATGGATGTTATGTTAGCAGGCATGAAAATGACATTACAAGTAAATTTCCACCAGAGTTCTTGGATGCCCAGGTGCATTGTTAATGAGTAGTAATATTTTGAAAGGAATTTTTTTTTTCTGAGTAGCGGGTCTCAAGCAGTTGGCGTAAAATATTCAGTGAATCATGCTGTAAACAGATGTGTTGTCATCCAGGCTTTGTTGTTCTTCTTACAGAGCACAGGCATATCAGATTTAGCATAATGCTTAGGATTAAAAGCTCTAGGATTTTCAGAATGGTAAATGAACACTGGCTTCAATTTAAGGTCACCAGCTGCATTCGGCCCTGTTGAGAGAGTCAGCCTGCCCTTTAAAGCCTTGAAGCCAGGCACTGATTTCTCCTCTCTAGCTAGAAAAGTACTGGATGGCATCTTCTTCCAAAAGAAGGCTGTTTGTCTACATTGAAAATCTGTTTAATGTAGTCATCTTCATCAGAGATCTTCACCAGATTTTTCTGGATAACTTGCTGCAGCTTCCACATGAGTACTTCTTTCACCTTGTACTTTTGCTAGGCGGATAGATGGCTTCTTTCCTTAAACCTCATGAGCCATCCTCTGCCAGCTTCAAATTTTTCTAGCTTCCTTACCTCTCTCAGTCTGCATGGAGTTGGAAGGAGTGGCTGGGTGTGGTGGCTCACGCCTGTAATCCCAGCCCTTTTCGGGGCTGATGTGGGCAGATCACTTGAGCCCATGAGTTTGAGACCAGCCTGGGCAACATGGTAAAACCCTATCTCTAAGTTAAATTATTAAAAAATAAAAAAAAAGAATTGGACTTGCTCTGGATTAGGTTTTCGGTTATGGGAACTTTGTGGCTGGTTTGGTTTTCTGTTTGGACCACTCAGACTTTCTCCATTTCAGCAATAAGGCTGTTTTGCTTTATGATTCATGTGTTTACTAGAGTAGCAATTTTAACTTCCTTCAGGAACGTTTCCTTTGCATTTGCAATTTGGCTGTGTAATGCAAGGGGCCTAACTTGGGCTATCTCAGCTTTCCACATGCCTTCCTCACTAAGATTAATCATTTCTAGCTTTTGCTTTAGAGTGAGAGGCATGTGACTCTTTTTTTCACTTGAACATTTAGAGGCCACTGTGGTGTTATTAACTGGCCTAACTTCCCTATTGTTGAATCTCAGGGAAGTCCAAGTAGAGGCAGAGATGCACGAATGGTCAGTTGGTGGAACAGTCAGACCACACACAACATTTATTGATTGAGTTCAGTGGCTTATCTGGTGCAGTTCATGATGCCTCAAAACAATTACAAGAGTAACATGAAAGATCACTGGTCACAGATTACCATGTGAATATAATAATATTGAAAAGCTTAAAATATTACTAGAATTACCAAAATGTGACCTAGAGACATGAAGTGAGCACACACTGTTGGACCAATGACACTGATCAACTTGCTTAATGCAGGGTCGTCACAAAACTTCAATTTGTAAAAAATACAATATGTCTGCAGCCTGAGGAACATAGTGAGACCCTACCCCTAAAAACCAAAACAAAATAAGTCATATTATCTGTAAAGTACAATAAAGCGAAGTGCAATAAAATTAGGTACGCCTATATCATAAAACAGAAATAAAATCCAATGGAGTTTACAAAAAAAAAAAAAAAAAACAGAAATAAAGGAAATACAGTCGTTACCAGAGGCTTGGAAGAGTAAGGGGAGGGGAATAGGGAAATAATGGTTAATGGGGAGAATGGGTTAATGAGGGAGAGAATGGATGCAAAATTACAATTAGAAGGGAGAAACAGGCTGAGTGTGGTGACTCATGGCTGTAATCCCAGCACTTTGAAAGGTCAAGGTGGGTGGATCACCTGAGGTCAGGAGTTCAAGACCAGCCTGGCCAATATGGCAAAACCCCATCTCTACTGAAAAAACAAAAATTAACTGGGTGTGGTGGTGCATGCCTGTAATCCCAGCTACTCAGGAGGCTGAGGCAGGAGAATCACTTGAACTCGGGAGATGGAAGTTGCAGTGAGCCAAGATTGCCCCATTGCACTCCAGCCTGGGCAACAGAGTAAAACACCATTTAAAAAAAAAAAATGGAAAGGAGAAATAAATTCTAGCACCCTATAGCACAGCTGGGTGACTATAATTAACAACAATTTTTTTGTATATTTTTAAATAGCTTCAAAAGAGGAGTTTGAATGTCTCCAACACAACAATATGATAAATGTTGAAGGTGATGGATATCCCAGTTACCTTAATTTGACCACTACACAGTATATGCATATATTGAAATATCACAGGTAACCCATAAGTTTGTACGATTATTTATAATTAAAATTTTCTTAATCTTTAAAAAAGGAAATAGGCATTTCAATATGCACATGTCAAGGTATGACTGTGCAAGAAGGCTTAATGAAATAATCAGATACTTGCATCCTCACATAGCATCATAGTAAATGTGCCAACTACAAGCACAGAGTAATACAGGTATATTGTATAGTAGTGAGTCAATTATCTCACATGGTACTGACAGAGATATTATGATTGTCTGAAATGGTAGAAAATTCTTGGTAAAGTTCAAGACATTATGCAGTCAAATCTTCCTTTCATATATATAATTCTATTTCTGGAAAAAGCAGAGTATGTTAAAAATGTGCAAAACATACTTGTGTCCCTGTATTACAGATCTTTTTTTTTTTTTTTTTTTGAGACATGGTCTTGCTCCATTACCCAGGCTGTAGTGCAATGCTGTGATCTCAGTTCACTGCAGCTTTGACCTCCCAGACTCAAGTGATCCTCCTCACTCAGACTCCTGAGTAGCTGGGACTACCACGCCTGACTTTTTATATTTATTTTTATTTGCAGAGATGAGGTCTCCCTATATTGCCCAGGCTGGTCTTTAACTCCTGGGCTCAAGTGATTCTCCTGCCTCAGTTTCCCAAAGTGCTGGAATTACAAGTGTGAGCCACCATGTCCTGCCTGCAGATGTCTTATAGCTTTGATTTCCACCCATTAAAATGCCAGTAGTGCTGACCAATCATTATGACAATCGATAATACTCTCCCCACCACATTTTCAAAATGTTGAGAGTGCAGGGAGAACCTAGGTAGACAGGAAAGAGCACTGACCTAGGAGTCAGACAGAAGGGACAGGAGATAGCTATTCACTCTGACCCAATCACTTTACTGTTCAGGGTTTCACTTTCCTCATCTGAAAAATGTAGAACTTGGTCTGTGTCATCACTAAGATCTATTCGATGCTTACAGTGTACATGTATATGTACATGTACATATATATATGATGCTATCATTTTACATGTATATATATGATGCTATCAGTGTACATGTATATATCAGTGTACATATATATATACATATGATGTTATCAGTGTATATATATGTATTTTTTAGAAATAGAGATGGTGTCTCACTATGTTGCCCAGGCTGGTGTTGAACTTCTGGGGTCAAGCAATCCTCTTGCCTTGACCTCACACAGTGCTGGGATTACAGGTGTAAGTCACTGCACCTGGCCCTGTGTCTTTCTTATTGCTAGTTGAAGAAACCGTAACTGCTAAAAGGCATACAGCCATATCTCCCTCTGCTGGGTGAGTGATATGTCACAAATGCAAACAGAAGATTTCTTTTTTTGAGATGGAGTCTCACTCTGTTGCCCAGGCTGGAGTGCAGTGGTGTCATCTCAGCTCACTGCAACCTCTGCCTCCCGTGTTCAAGCAGTTTTCTTGCCTCAGCCTCTCGAGTAGCTGGGACTACAGGCACACGCTGCCATGCCCGGCTAATTTTTTTCTTTTTTTTTAGTAGAGATGGGCTTTACCATGTTGCCCAGGCTGGTTGCGAGCTCCTGAGCTCAGGCAATCCACTTG
>CAUYLG010071286.1:0-26884 GCA_963573385.1 Cacajao melanocephalus | reverse complement strand
CTTTTTTTTTCTTTCTTTCACTCTTTCTTCTTTTCTCTCTTTTTCTTTCTTTCAAAAAAAAATGTCATAGTACAAATTAAAGACTCAGTAGGAGTGTTGGAAGATAAGCACACATCCCAGAAAATAAAGCTAAAGGAAAATAAAATAGGGAAATCATAAAAATAAAGAATGGAAGGAAATAGGGAAAGAATGAGAAAACTGAAGGATGGAAGTCCCACATCCAGATAATAGGACTATCTAGAAAAAAAGAGTAGCAAAAACAGGTGGTAATTGTCAACAAAATAGTTCAAGAAAAATTCCCACCAATTAAAGACATAATTTTCCAGATTGAAACAGCGCACCAGCTGCCCAGAGGCTGGAAGAAAATAGACCTACGCTTTCAGCACAAAATTTCAGAGCAACTGAGAACAAAGGAAATCGTACAAGCTTCCAGAGAAGAGAAGCAGATTCATGCACAGAAACAAGAATTAGAATGGCCTCAGACGTTTTTAACCACATTAGGAGCTAGAAGACAGGAGAGCAATGCCTTTCAAATTCCAAAGGAAAATATTTTCCAACTTAGAATTTAATATCTAGCCAAACTATTTCGATTAAATATCACTGAAACTGAGACATTTTGAGATGTTCAAGTCTCCACAAATCCTTTATCTCCCCAAATCCTTTATCAAACTGGGGGTGGTGCTTTGCTGAAATGAGGAAGTAAACCAAGAAGGAGGCATTAGAAACCCCAGCTTGAGAGAGAGGCGGATGCTCTCCCAGGGGCATGGCACAGGGGCATTCTGAGAGGTCAGCAGTGCACCTAGAGGCAGCCAGTTGAGTAGGGCACCTCCACAGGTCCCAGAAATTTGTCTTCAAGTAGATGAAATGGATAAATATCCAACATATTTGAATGTTTTGAGAGGAAAGTTACACACAAGGTTGGGGGACTTTGGAGCTGAGTTCATGATAATTAGTAGTAAGCTGGGCAAATGAAAAAAGTGTCAGATTTAGGGAAGGCAAGAAGGTTTACAGGCATAGGAAGTGCTCACTGTATACTACAGAGTTTAGTTATGAATGACATTGATATAATCTAATGATGGAAACACCCAGTATTGATCCAACTAAAATTATAACGAAACTATATTGGCAGGATCAATTCAGAAGAGATGGTCCTGACCTTCATCTCTTGGAAGTCAATGGATGATGCTTAAAACTGAAAACTCAAAGAGTAGCAATATAATTGTTACTTAGAGTTATGGAGGTAAATGACAAAAGAGTCAGCTGAAATCATTGATGTGATTCCCAAGGGGAGCGGAAAATGGGGCAGAGGAGTGGAAAATAACTTTTTAAAAAATAAGTTTTGGGCCGGGTGTGGTGGCTCACGCCTCTAATCTCAACACTTTGGGAGGCCGAGGCAGGTGGATCACTTGAGGTCAAGAGTGCAAGACCAGCCTGGCCAACATGGTGAAACTCCATCTCTACTAAAAATACAACAACAACAACAAAAATTAGTTGGGTATAGTGGAGCATGCCTGTAATCCCAGCTACTCAGGAGGCTAAGGCAGGAGAATCACTTGAACCCAAGAGGCGGAGGTTGCAGCCCTGTCTCAAAAAAAAAAAAGTTGTGAAGAACTGTTTACACTCTGGCCTATGTGCATGTGTAACTTAAAAAAAAACTTTTTAAAATCACATATCAAATTTTTAAAAACCTAACAGAAAGTATAGCCATGAGAAGATTGGAAAGTCAGTGTCAACCAATATTTATTTGCTTTGAGCTGGTAGAGAAAGTTAATGTGGCAATACTGGTTTTTAATTTCAAAAAGAAAAAATACAGAGAGAAAGTCACCCATAATTTTATCTCAAGAGTCAGCAGTTCCTTCAAATTTTATGTGCATATGATTACATACACACACATAGCCTTAATCATATAAGCAGTACATAGACACAGTATCATTGTAAAAAATTCAGACAGTATAGAATTATTGGCAAGTTTCTTTTTCAATAATATATCGTTGACATTTTTACGTCAGAATATATAAATTTGCCGTGTTCTTTTTCATAGACAGTAGCATTCTGTGTATTGATTTCATAATTTATTGGAATACTCTCCCATTGATGTGCATTTAGGGTGTTCACAAGTTTCAGTGCTTCAGTAAAGATGATTATAAATAGATCTTCATGCACTTGTCTGGAACTTATTTAGAAATGGATTTTCTGGGTCAAAGGATACACCCACTTAAAAATTTAATGGATCCTGGCAAATCCTTCAAATCACTTGTGCCAGTTTGCACGCCTTCATTCGCCTAAGCATGAAAATGTTTGTTTCTACACATTCTTGCCAGTGGTAGGTATTATTTATCTTTTTCTCGTTTGCCAAAGTAATGAGTAGAAAAAACAGAGTATTTTGATGTTTTTATTTGACTTTATATAAGGGTGATGTTGAGCATATTTTCATAGCTTTTTGATTACCAGTATGTCTTACTACTCTGGGAATAATCTTTTTTGTTATTCCTTTGGATTACTCTTCTTTTTATTATTGATTAGTAAAAAGCTTTTAAAATAGTTAAGGATATTAGCTCTTGTCTAGCAGTATGTGTGTGAATACTTTTCCTGGTTTGTGGTTTACTTTTTTTTTTTTTTTTTTAAGACAATCTCACTCTGTTGCCCAGGTTGGAGTGCAGTGGCGCTATCTCAGCTCACTGCAACCTCCGCCTCCTGGGTTCAAGTGATTCTCTTGCCTCAGCCTCCTGAGTAGTGGGCATTACAGGCGCCCACCACCATGCATGGCTAATTGTTTTTGTATTTTTAGTAGAGACAGGGTTTCACCTTGTTGACCAGGCCGGTTTCAAACTCCTGACTCAAGCGATCCACCTACCTTGGCCTCTCAAAGTGCTAGGATTACAGGCATGAGCCACCATGCCCGGCTTGTGGTTTACTTTTATTTTGTGTGTGTGTGTGTGTGTGTGTGTGTGTGTGTGTGTGTGTGTAAGCAATTTTTAACTTTTATGTGTTCTAATTTGTCAGTAATTTTCTTTTTTTTTTTTTTTTTAAACAGAGTCACACTCTGTTGCCCAGGCTGGAGTGTAGTGACACGATCTCAGCTCACTGCAACCTCCACCTCCTGGGTTCAAGCGATTCTCTTGCCTCAGCCTCCCAAGTAGCTGGCATTACAGGCATGTGCTACAACACCAGCTAATTTTTGTATTTTTAGTAGAAACAGAGTTTCACCATGTCGGCCAGGCTGGTCTCGAACTCCTGACCTCAAGTGACCCACCTGCCTCGGCCTCCCAAAGTACTGGGATTATGGGGGTGAACCACCATGCATGGCCCTCAGTTATTTTCTTTATGGTATCTGGGTTTCATATCAAGTGCAGAAATATTTACTCAAGCTATTTTATTCAGTAAACGCTATGATCACAGATCTTAGGTCTATGAGGATCTCAAAATACCTATAAAAATATTTGAAACCCAAAATTTTTCTGCCCTAGAAAACAAAAAGAAAATTGCTAAGTGTGAGTAATTAGATGCTTATTTTAACAAGCATCTTAAAATATAGCATTATATCAGTTCCATTAACTAATAAGTTAGGTCTTCACAAACGTTTAATACATTTGAAAACAATGTATAGGATTCGCCCCACCTCATAGGAATTCTTATGAACATGCATGATAGCAAAGATTAAAAACCAATCACAGATTAAATGTTTCTTGTAGCCAAAGCTACAAAAATCCTTTCAAAATAATTTATAGCAAAATTTATAGTTGATATGAGTTGGGCACATTTCATATGTTTGGCCTGAATAGCCAAACATCCTCCAGAATGAGTATCTGAAGTCTCATATGGCTACGGATAGCCTGTTCCTCAGCTTCAAGCTGTAAAACTTAGGTACCTGGGCTTTTTTCTAATACTAGTATGAATTCATTATTTATACATAAATGTTTTGTTGATCAGGAGTTTGATGTGAAATATGTGAAGGTAGCTTTTTTCCCCTTCTAGTCAGGAAGCCAATTGTCACCATTCCTCTTAAACTTTTCCCTACTGGATTGAAATGTTACCTTTTTCATAAACTATATTTCCCCAATGTATGTGTCTTCGATTAATTTTTTAAATGGGAGAACAAATTCCTGCTTATAAATAAACGCAGCTTGGTTGTCAGTACTCTTTCAAAAGTTGTTTGGGGTGGGGAGACATTTTTGGTGGAAAACACTGGTGTTCCCTGCTCTCTAGCAAGTGGAGGGGAGGGTGAAAGTGCATACATACTGCTTGGTTTGAGGTAGAAAGAGCACATGCCACAGAGAGGAGCAGGCAAGTGCCTGGAGCTCAGGGAGAAGCACAGCTACGTCCAGCTGAGAGCACAGAAGAGGCTTGATGGAGTGGGGGACACTCGAGTTGAGTCTTGAAGTAAGGACAGGTATTGAAGGCACTTGTCTTCAAGCTGCAGAAGTGTTGTAAGTGAGCTGCAGTGAGCCATGATCTCAGCACCGCACTCCAGCCTGGGCAACAGAGCAAGACCCCATCTCTTAAAAAACAAAATAAAACAGGGACTTCCTGCCCATTTCTGTCTTACTATAAAGCATTTCTCAGAGGCACAAAGCCCCCAGGTCACCAAACAGAGAATATTCAGAACTTTGGGATACGTGTCCTGAAGCGCATCAGTCTGGGGCTTGGATGGCAAGCCCTCTCGCAGCTTAGGTTCTTTGCAATATTTTGCCTTTAACAAAACTGAAAGAGAACCTAACCAAATTTTGAGCTGAGAGGTCATTAGAAACAATTTTTGATGATATGTTGGCCATGTGATCTTTGTCGCATATAATTCAGAAGTTCAGGATTGAGTGACAGTTCCATAAAAAAGCTCCTTCCAGCCCATCTACATATTTATGTAAATGAAGCTTCTCAATGTAAATGAGGTTTCATTTATAAAAATGAAAAACAGACTAAAATTGATTCTGAACCGTACATTCTACAATAAGAATATTTATTTCCAGATAAGTAAACTAATTGGAAAAAATTTCTATTCATCCCTATAAGAGATACATTTCCCAAAGTTTCTTTATTTTCTGTCTTGGATAATTATTTATCATTCTATAGTGATAATCACTGAGGATAACTTAAACCAGGAAAAAAAATGAACACTTAAAGACCTGTGGTTATTGGAAACAAAAGCAAAATTAAACTTTCAATTTACGCACACATTTCTGTGGCAGAAGAAGTGATGAGTAAAAGGCTTCTAAGCATACAAATATGTTCTATTAGGATAAAATTCTGTGGACAAAGTGGGAATAGAAATAGAAGTTCAAGGTGAAAAGGAATGATACAAAAATTCCAACTATCAAAGAAGAACTTGTTCATGAATTTTTAAGTGAATAATGGTGGGTTTAAAATTGCTGGGGTTCTTAGATTCCATTGGCAACATTAAAGGGTGATGGAAGAATTTATTTCAAAGTATCAATATTTACAATACTCCAGAAATTACATATTTTGCAGTTACTAATGCACTTTACATATTCATTCAAAAAGGTGCAAAGGAGTACATAGTTTTAAAAATGATTTTAAGGTGTAAGCAAGCAAAATATATACATATTTTTTGAGACAGAGTCTTGCTCTGTCTCCCAAGCTGAAGTGCCGTGTCATGATCTCGGCTCACTGCAAACTGAGTAGCTGTGATTACAGGCGTGCGCCACCACCCCCGGCTAATTCTTGTATTTTTTAGTAGAGACAAGTTTTCGCCATGTTGGTCAGGCTGGTCTTGAACTCATGACCTCATGATCATCCACCTCGGCCTCTCAAAATGTTGGGATTACAGGCATGAGCCACCACACCTGGCCTAGCAAGCAAATATTTTAAGTAGTTTGTGAAGTCAGGAAGTTTTCCTGATGCTAAAGTCATGGTCATGTTTGTGAAGGGATCATAACGATTTAGCACAGAGACAAGGATTGAAGACAGAGGAGAAAAGGCGCACAACAAATGCAGCAAAACTCCAGGGAGAAAGAAACGGGCAGGGCTGAGGAAACAAGCCGAGGATTTCAGTGACAGGAGGAGGGAAGAGAGACATGACTTTCCCTGAGATTGGAGAGAAGAGGGAGGTGAAGATGGTGACTTTCAGCCACTGTAGGAAGAAATAGGGGATGACTTTTTCTTTTCCTTTGAATACAGAATAGGACACAGACATCTTTGGAGAGAGTGGGAGCTCCCACAGTTCTGAGGGAATGTAGCAGAGGTCTTCATTTAAGGCTGTGAGGGGTAAATGAGAACATTAGAGCTGCTTTATATTCCATCCACTTCCAAACCAGTTGAGCTGGTGAATCAGAGAGGCATTAAAGGAGTGCCACGCATTTGAAGAAATCCAGCGTAGGTCATCTAGCACCCATTTTTAGCCTGATGAGTTTGATTTCTTAGTAAGGGAATGAGTGGATTTGGCAGAAGAGCACGAGAGCCTCAGAAGGGCAGGACTGAGGCTTCTTGGTTCATTTGTCTCCTGGTTTCTTTTCTCTTTTTCTCACAGCACTTGTCACCTTCTAACATACAATGTAATTTATTTATTACGTCTGCCACCTTATGTAAGGTCTATGTTTCTTTCACTGATGTATCAAAAGCCATTAGACCACATGACATGTAGTTGGTGCTCAGTAAATATCTGCTAGTAAACATTCAATGAATGAATGAATATGTTTGTATATGACATATTCTATTGTTACTGTAGTAAACATTTGTTCACCATAGCAAAAGTCTGGGAACAAAAAGTGAATGTTCTTCCTTTAGGAAAAAATGAATAAGCTAGGGTTTTATCCTGACCAAGGAATATATACAGCATTGTTAACAATGTGTTAGCACTATAGAAATTGGTTGAAGCCCGGGTGTGGTAGTTCACACCTGCGATTCCAGCACTTTGGGAGGCTGAGGCGGGCAGATCACTTGAGGCCAGGAATTTGAGACCAGCCTGGCCAACATAGTGAAACCCTGTCACTACTAAAAATATAAAATATTAGCTGGGTGTGGTGGTGCATGCCTGTAATCCCACCTATTCAGGAGGCTGAGGCACAAGAATCACTTGAATCTGGGAGGCAGAGGTTACAGTGAGCTAAGATTGCACCACCGCACTTCAGCCTGGGCAATAGAGGGAAACTGTCTCACACACACACAAAAAAAAAAGCCGGGCTCGGTGACTCGCCTGTAATCCCAGTGCTTTGGGAGGCTGAAGCAGGTGGATCATGAGGTCAGGAGTTCGAGACCAGCCTGGCCAACATGGTGAAACCCTGTCTCTACTAAAAAGACAAAAAATTAGCCGGGCATAGTGGCAGGCACCTGTAATTACAGCTACTCAGGAGGCTGAGGCAGGAGAATCACTTGAACCTGGGAAGCGGAGGTTGCCATGAGCCGAGACCGCACCAGTGTACTCCGGCCTAGGCAACAGAGTGAGACTCCGTCTCAAAAAGAATGGGAAAAAAAAAATTGGTTTGAAGGGCTTTCTACAAGATATTTGAATAGAGGAACACAGAGGAGGACCACAAGGCAATTTTCCTTTTTAACACCAATAGTGACCATAAAAAACCATATAAATGTATATTTATATATGTTGTTAAGAATAACAACATAAGCACAGAGAAAAATCTGAGCTAATTATAGGAGTTACCTAGGAAGCCATAACGGTGAAATGGGAAGTGAGAGAAAGGGAAGGCAAATTAGAAGGAAAAAAATACTGCACTTAAAAAGCAAAAATGTGTTATAATCCCATTTATGTTAAATAACACCTATGTATGTAATGATACATTTGAAATTAGTCTGCAGACCTATAGGCAAGTTTAAAAACATAAATTTCAGGGCAGTGTGTAATAGGATGCTGTTTAAAAACAAACCCAAATGCCCGTGGTACATGTATACATGCTGGGGAATGTGAGTCTGTCTTTTGGACACCTCAGGGTATGGGACCGAAGGGTGGGAGAGGTCAGGAGATGGTTTTCCTCATCACCCTGATTGGGAGGCAGTACATGAGAGAGAAACTGTGTTAACTGTACCACTTGGCTGGTCTGAGAAAGGGAGTGAGCATCTCTTTAAAATAAACCCTGGCTGGGCACAGTGGCCCATTCATGCCTGTCATCCCAGTACTTTGGGAGGCTGAGGTGGGAGGATCACTTGAGCCCAGGAGTTCAAGGCTGCTATGAGCTATGATCACGCCACTGCACTTGAGCTTGGGTGATAGAGTGAGACCCTTCTCTATTGAAAAAATAAGAATAATAATAAACCCTGACAATGCCGAATTTATTTTTTAATGATGGAGCTTACAGAAAATAAACATTGCATCTATTTTAACTTGACTACAGTTTGTATTGGTATTCAAAGCTACAAGGTCTCCAGAAGATTCTGTGTCTACTCATTTCCAACTCAATATTACATTTTTTTCATGGTCTCCAAGATAAGACTTTATTGAGATGTAAATTGTAGGGCCACAGAAACCTGGGTAGCTGGCATGAATGTGTTCTGGGTTCTTTTCTCCTCCTCCCCTCTCTCAGCACATGATGGAATCGTGATTAAGATCGAGGTACAGACCAACGACGAGGGCTCAGAAAGTTTGGAGACACCCGAGCCCCTGATGGGACAGGTGGAAGAGCACGGCTTTCAGGACTCAGAGCTGGGTGACCCCTGTGGGGAACAGCCAGACCTGGACATGCAGGAGCCAGAGAACACGCTGGAGGAGTCCACGGAAGGCTCCAGCGAGTTCAGCGAACTGAAGCAGATGCTGGTGCAGCAGAGGAACTGCACGGGTGAGTGCTGGGCGGGGAGAGCTGGGGAAGTGTTGCCATGAGGCCTCCCGGAGGGCCCCTGCCCCCTGGGAAAGCTGTGGTTTCTCCAGAGAGGTAGCTCAACACTGATGGGTCAGCAGGTGTGAAAGAATTACCAGGCGCAGCCTCAGGTATAGGCTTCCTGACTCGGGACTTAGTAAGAATCCATCTCTGACCTAGGAAAGAAGTGGCTACATCTAAAGACTAGTTCAGGCAAGGAATGAAAGGGATCTCAGAGATCACCTATCCCACCCCTCATTTTACAGGCAGAGGTCAAATAGATGGGCAAGGCCACACAGAGAGTGGCAAAGCTAGACCTCTCCCAATGTGTCCTTGATCGTCTCATGCCACCCTAGAAGCCGCAACTACCTTGAAGATTGCAGCCTTGGAGAACATGGTTTTAAAATAACGGTGGCACTGGCATTCTCTGGTCAAACCTAGTCTTCATTTTGTTTAATTATAAAACTTCATCATCACCATGCTGCTCACTTTTGCTCCTTGTGAGTTCAAGAACAGTAAGGTGCTGGGGCTCATGGTGGCCTGATCCTAGGACGTCTTTCATGATGGATTTTCTGATGCTGAGCCATCCTGGCAGGCCCGGGAAAAGCCCTACTTGATCATCATGATGTGTTTTTTGAATTCAGTATTGGACTTAGGTAATAAATATTTTACTCAAGTTAGACAACTGTATTCATAAAGGAAATGAATCTTTTCTTGAATCACTCTCACCTAGTTTTGGAAACAGTATTATACTGGACATATCAGATGAACCGGGCAGCTTTTGCCCTTGTGTATTCTGAAACAAAATAGGAATTGTGTTCCTTGAAAAATTTGTAGAACCCACATGGACTTTTGTTTTTGTTTGGATGTTTTGTTTTTGTGAGTCATTCACCATTACATGTTTGTATAATAATTTTATATTTAGAAATGTATCTACATCCATTTATGTTTTTAAAAGAATTATATTGATTTAAAATACTTAAAAATTATCTGTAGATAGTTCCTCTATAATTTGCCTTTTTGCATCTAATAAAATACCATGGACATCCCTCTTGGTCAAAAGATATGGATCTAGGCCGAGAGCAGTGGCTCATACCTGTAACCCCAGCACTTTGGGAAACAAAAGCAGGAGGACTGCTTGAGCCCAGGAGTTCATGGCCAGCGCAGGCAACATAGGGGGACCCGATCTCTACAAGAAATTAAAAAATTAGCCAGGCATGGTGGCGCATGCCTGTAGTCCCACCTCTTCGGGAGGCTGAGGTGGGAGGATTGGTTGAAGCTGGGAGGCTCAGGTGGGAGGATTGGTTGAAGCTGGGAGGCTGAGGCTGCAGTGAGCCCTGATTGCATCACTGCACTCCAGACTGGGTGACAAAGCAAGACCCTGTCTCAAAAATATGGACACATACGGATCTAACACCTTATTTTTAAGTAACTGCATGGTATTTCAGAAGTATTTTTGACATTACCATGTTGTCTTTCATAAAAGAATAGTGAAAAGATATAAGGCAAATTCTGAGTTTGTGCTAAATTGGGACCACCATTGCATAAACTCGATTGCCTTTTTCACAGCCCCCATTAATTCTAGTAGAACTTTAGAAAACTACTAAACAGTAGTTTGTGGAATTTTGAGTCTTGAGTTTTAGGGTCAAATGTTTGGTGTTTATCATTCCATTAAGAAAAAAGCACCTTTGGCCAGGCGCAGTGGCTCACACCTATAATCCCAGCACTTTGGGAGGCTGAGGCGGGCAGATCACTTGAAGTCAGGAGTTTGAGACCAACCTGGACAACATGGTGAAACCCCATCTCTACCAAAAATACAAAATTTAGCTGGGCATGGTGACGGGCGCCTAATCCCAGCTACTCAGGAGGCTGAGGCACAAGAATCACTTGAACCCGGGAGGCAGAGGTTGCAGTGAGCCAGAGATTGCGCCACTGCACTCCAGCCTGGGCAATAGATCCAGACTCTGTCTCAAAAATAAATGAATAATAAAGAAGAAAATAGAAAAAAGCACCTTTGATGCTCAAGGAGAGTTTAGCTCCTCTCAGGATCTATTTTCCCCTCTGCCTTTCAGACATACTCTATATTTTCGGGATAAACACCAGGGCAACTAGTTACCACACTCTGCAGCTGCCTGCTCCTTGATCTTTTAGGCATTGTGCTCCAAGGGTGTTCTGGGTAGCTTCCTGCTGAGAATCCTAACACTACTGAGGCAGCCTTGACTCAGCACACCTGTGTCCTAATTGTCCCACTATAGAGCAGGCCAAGGAAGTGCTAAGGACAAGGAGTCACTAGTAAACTTACAAGACATTGGCTGAGCCATGAACATTGCTAGCTTCAGTCCATGTCACTTGAGGAGGTGGACCAGGTGGTTTCTAACCTGCAAGCTCTGGAAAGGCCTAGGACTTCATTTTCTGTGTGGAAACATCACTTGATATCTGGGCTTGGATGACCCATCTGTGAAATGGGGAGAATTCTTGCTTGACTCACCCTATAGTAAGATACTGCGCTCATGAAAAGAGAGGGCAGGTATGAGTGCTCTGAAAAGATCTTGTTGGTTTGTTTTTAACTATTCTGCCTTCTGTGTCTTCTGTCACAGATGGGTCCAGAGAAGTGAGTGACTTTCTCATATCACACAAAGTTGGTGACCAAAAATAGAACTCCCCAGTTAGTGCCAAATAAGTACAAGGCACTTGAGAAAACCCAAACAGGAGTCAAGGGCCACTTCTTTTCTCTAAAACTTACATTCTCATAAAGGGCTAGGCTAGAGAGTCAAGTGGGCATCTCCGGGTGGGGCACGCACTGCCTGCACCTGATCCAGTTTCAAGGGTGGTGGAGTCTTCTGACTGTCCTGGTGCATCTTCCTCCCATGAGAGGCTGCAGAAGGCTGGGTTCCTGATTCCTGGGGTGGGTACCAGTGAGTACTATGGGTTCCAAGGAGGGGTGGAGTGCAGTAGGTTATGATCATCAAGACAGGCATGGAGAGGAGAGGGAAATTTCTGGAGGAAGGTAAGGAAAGGTACCAAGAGGAGAAATCTCCCAAGTGGGCTCAGGAAAGAAGTGGGTCAATCTGAGCAGAGTTCAGGCAGAGATGTTCTCAGAGGGTCAAAGACTGAGAACCTTAAGAGTGGAGACCCTTTGATACAGCTGGTAGAAACCCAACCTTTAAGCAGCCTAAGGGAAAAAGGGGCGTGTATCACTCATATAATTAGAGAATTGTAAGTAGGGCAGCATCAGGCATGGCTGGATCCAGGTGCTCCCACACCGGCTCTGTGTACTGGTTTACTTCTTTCCTGTCGGGTCCAGCTCTGCCAGCAGTTTCCCATCATGACCAACAAGAAGCAATCTCCCCTGCATCCTCCCTATAAAATCCCAAGAGGACTCTGATTAGCCCATTTTGAGTCCTGACTCATTTCTGAACCAAACAGCAAAGCCAGCCTGGGTTACCCGTCCACCCCGTTGTGGGAGGGGAGTGGACCAGGGGCCGCAGGGAGAGGAGAATTTTCTCAAAAGAAGGAATTTGAGCCAATAATGCCATGTTTTGGTTAGGGTGAAACGATGCTGTACCTCCATCCAGGTAGGTTAGGGGCACCAGGCAACAGCTAATGACGTTCTGTCTCTCTCTGTCCCTGGAGCAGAGGGGATCGTGATCAAGACAGAGGAACAAGATGAGGAGGAAGAGGAGGAGGAGGAGGATGAGCTGCCACAGCACTTGCAGTCCCTCGGACAGCTGTCCGGGAGATACGAGGCCAATATATACCAGACCCCGCTGCCCGGGGAGATGTCCCCCGAAGGCGAAGAGAGCCCCCCGCCCCTGCAGCTGGGAAACCCCGTGGTGAAGAGGCTGGCACCCTCCATGCACGGTGAGCGGCACCTGAGCGAGAACCGTGGGTCCTCGAGCCAGCAGCAGCGGAACCGGCGTGGCGAGCGGCCCTTTACCT
Source organism: Cacajao melanocephalus (assembly GCA_963573385.1). Lineage (NCBI taxonomy): Eukaryota > Metazoa > Chordata > Mammalia > Primates > Pitheciidae > Cacajao > Cacajao melanocephalus. The sequence continues at coordinate 14,189 of CAUYLG010071286.1, read as the reverse complement.
GCATGGAGTGCGGCAAGAGCTTCCGCCTGAAGATCAACCTCATCATCCACCAGCGCAACCACATCAAGGAGGGGCCCTACGAGTGCGCCGAGTGCGAGATCAGCTTCCGGCACAAGCAGCAGCTCACGCTGCACCAGCGCATCCACCGCGTGCGCGGCGGCTGCGTCTCCCCCGAACGCGGGCCCGCGTTCAACCCCAAGCACGCGCTCAAGCCGCGCCCCAAGTCACCCAGCTCGGGCAGCGGTGGCGGTGGCCCCAAGCCCTACAAGTGCCCTGAGTGCGACAGCAGCTTCAGCCACAAGTCCAGCCTGACCAAGCACCAGATCACGCACACGGGCGAGCGGCCCTACACGTGCCCCGAGTGCAAGAAGAGCTTCCGCCTGCACATCAGCCTGGTGATCCACCAGCGCGTGCACGCGGGCAAGCATGAGGTCTCCTTCATCTGCAGCCTGTGCGGCAAGAGCTTCAGCCGCCCCTCGCACCTGCTGCGCCACCAGCGGACTCACACAGGCGAGCGGCCCTTCAAGTGCCCGGAGTGCGAGAAGAGCTTCAGCGAGAAGTCCAAGCTCACCAACCACTGCCGCGTGCACTCGCGCGAGCGGCCGCACGCCTGCCCCGAGTGCGGCAAGAGCTTCATCCGCAAGCACCACCTCCTGGAGCACCGGCGCATCCACACGGGCGAGCGGCCCTACCACTGCGCAGAGTGCGGCAAGCGCTTCACGCAGAAGCACCACCTGTTGGAGCACCAGCGCGCGCACACCGGCGAGCGGCCCTACCCATGCACGCACTGCGCCAAGTGCTTCCGCTACAAGCAGTCACTCAAGTACCACCTGCGGACCCACACGGGCGAGTGAGCGCGCGCCCCGCCGCCGCCGCCGCCCAGCAAGGTGCGGGCTGAACCCCCTTCGGACACCGCCAGGCCCGAGCCCAGCGGGCGGGGGCGGGGCACCCCCCAGCCCCTTTACTGTGAGCTCCCCTCTCCTTTCGTCCCTCCTCCCAAGGACATGGGGGCTGTGAGACCAGGTCCCTTGCTGCCGCGTTTCCCTGGTGCCCCGGGGGGGGAGGGCGCGGACCTGGGGAACCCTTTCGGGCTGTTAATTTCCTTGACAATAAAATGGATGAAACCAATCAGCACGGGGGGCGTGATTTGGCCGCCGGCCACTCAGAGGGGCGGTGCAGGGCCATCTAGCTGGGGATAGAACTTTATAATTACCTTTTGGATACTGTGGTTCTATTTGATAATAATAGAGTAATTTTTAAAAGACGAGCGTTTCCTGTTTGCCGTTTTTGTTTGGTTTAAAGGGGCGGGGTTGAGAAGGCCAGAGGGACGTGTGCTAGTGTCAGTTGACAGGTTCTGTTGGATCCTTTTTTTGTGTCCATTCTCCGTTTGGGTGGTGGAGTCGCTGATCCTGCCGGTTCTGAAATAGAGAGGCAGGACTGACCAGCCTGAGGCCGTAGAGAAGTCTAAGGGACCTCGGGAGCCCCTGGACCATCGCCTGTGCCCTGGAGTGCGTGAGGATGCTGGGAACTGAGGACGGAATAGGTCCCACTTGACTAGCATGGTCAGGGAGAGTGACGGTCAAGTTTGGAATGAACTGGAAAGAAGTTCCTGTAGCCAAAGCTGGCCGCTTCCTTCAGGGCCCAGGCGTTCCTGCCCAGCTGGAAATGCAGCTGGCTGAGGAGTAGCATGGCAGGAGGGAGGCCTGGGGAAAAGGTACAGAGGCCCCTGGTACCAGTCTTTGGGGAAGCCACAAAAAGCACCAGTCAGAACATTTTTTATTTGAATGTTGTACCAAAGCTACTCTGGACTTGCTGAATGCACTAACGAGCCCTGGTTTCTCTAGGTATTCATTCATTTCTCATCTCCCTCCAGCTCTCTCTTACAGAAAGAGAAACTGCAGGCATATTACATTGCCCACAGAGCGATTTACTCTGCTGATGGCAGTGGCCCAGAGAGAATTCAGGCCACTCGAAGGGACAATTCATGGAGGCTAGTAGAGTGCCCAGCTCAGCCCCGCACACTGGGGAATCTGGGCTTCTGCTGAAAGCAGAGAGGCTAGCCTGAGAGGAGGGTGCTGCTAAAGCCAGGCCTGTCAAGTTGTGACAGGATACTTGAAGAGGGTTCCAAAAAGGGGATTTCGAGGAAGAAGGTGATACACTCTTGACTTTCAGGGGACCATAGAGACCATCAACTCCCTCTCCTTTGTATAAAGAATTTGTGGCTAAGCACAGAAAGGGGAAGTGATGGCACCAGGTCTCACATGTGACGCTTCTCCATTTACACTGAATTTCTAACTCAATGGTAGGATATTAGGGATAGTGGCCAGAGGAGAGAGTAGAGGTCTGGGCTGCTGTGAAGGACTGAGGGGCAGTTTCCACCAAGACCTCAAGTGTCAGCTCGGGGGCTGGTGCAGATACACGGGCAGGTAGTTCCAGCAGTGTGCATGCAGCCAGCTTCACCAGGTGCCAGGCAGAGGAGGCCTGCAGGACAGCTTCCCCCAAAAGGTGGAATCTGAGCTGGGCCTTCGGAATGGGGAGGATTTCCATAGATGAGAAAAATGAGGAAAGCTTTCTTGGTGCGGGTGGTCATAAAAGGAAAAGTGTGGAGAGCTGGCTGCATGTAAGATTGGGAGCAGTGATAGGTTAAACCCACTGCGCTGGAGGAAAGGGCCTGTCTAGGAAAAACAGCCAAATGTTGGCTTGGAGTAGACTAGGGGTGCAGAGAGGATCTAAGGCTTCAAGGCTGCAGACTTTGACTTGGACCTTGTAGGAAAAACCATTGAAGACTGCTGAGTAGGGGAGAGATGTGATGCAAATAGCTCTCCAGGGGCTGAATCTGACAGAAGGCAAAGAAACCTAACAGTCAGATGTGGAAAAACCAGCTCTGTGCCATGGACAGGTTGCAGGTAACAGAACCAGTGGGTGGAGATTGAAGGGATGGCAGGGGAAATGGTCCTTTTGAACGTGAGGATATTCGAAGTCTTAAAGAGTTGTTGGTGGAGGAATTTGGGGAGGTATTGGTAGAGGGCTGTTGCTGCCCCAAATTTTTACTAGCTCTGGAATTGGAGAACAAAGAGTGTGGGAAATGTCCAGCTTGAGTGGAGATGGAGGTGGTGTGGGGTAGAATCCGTGTGCAGACTCAGGAGCTTCATTTGTTACATGAAGTTAGTATGGGGTCAAGTGAGAATGGTGCTTGAGAAGCTTTCTTTTTCTAGGAAATCTGGGTGGTTTTGTTTTGTTTTGCTTGTTTGTTTTCTGAGACAGGGTCTTGCACTGTCACCTAGGCTGGAGTGTAGTCAGACAATCATGGCTCATGCTAACCTCAACCTCTGGGGCTCACGCAGTCCTCCTGCCTCAGCCTCTTGGGTAGCTGGGGGATTACAGATGTGCACCACCACACCTGGCTAATTTTTTTTTTTTAACTTTTTTGGGGATGAAGGAGTCTTTCTATGTTGCCCAGGCTGGTCTCAAACTCCTATCCTCAAGCCATCTTCCCACCACGGCCTCCCAAAGTGCTGGGATTACAGGTATGAGCCATTGCTCCCATCTGAAATTTTTTTTTAAAGGATAAAACCAAATATAGTCAAAGATTGGTATTTCTTTTTCTTTTAACTGACTGAATTCATTGCATCAATTAGAACAGCCTGGGTCATGCACCCTTACATCTCTGTCTATCGTAATTCCATTTAAAGTCTTTCAAGACACATTATAGTATGTCAAGATCGGTGCATCTTACCGGTAGCTGGGCTGCCATGACTTCCCTGACTTCTGCCTCCCCTTCCCAGGCTCTGACCCCCTCCTCATGCCTCTTCTTCCTAAGTGCCCGGCACCCTGTGCCCCAAATCATCTCTCCCCTTGTCCTGACTTCCTGCCACCATCTTGAATCTCACTTTCCATTTGCCCTAATCTCTGCTATTGGTCAGAGACCAACATCAAATAGAGGTCGGTCCCTAAAGTGTAGATAGCCTTTGTGTCAAAAAGACGTGGCTTTAAACTTCATAGTTGTATGGCCTTGAACAAGTTAATCAACAAAACATCAATTTCCTCATCTGTTAAATGGGGATAATAAAGGTTTTGTTGTTCTGATGCTTAAATAACAATAAATATATAGCAAAGACACTGGCAGACGCTAAGGTGTCATAAGAGTTTACTAATTTCAAACAGAAGTTCAAGTTAGTAGTGAGCTAGTGTTATATCCTTAAAGAATGAATCTCTGAGAAAGAAACTTCAACAGGCAGATGTAGATTATTGTGATGTAAGAAAGTGCAAATTGAACGACAACTATATCCTGGTCCTGATGTAGGAGTGGACAGGATTTCAGTTCACCCCTTGGCCACACTCCAGAGTCTGCAGAAGGTAGTACCCCACCTCGTAGGGTTTTCTGGTCCTCTTTCCCAGTGCTTTTCTTGAGTGCCCTTAATTTAATTAGAAAGTCAGACTTTTGAACTCCTAAGTTGCCTGTTGCCATTGGACCCATAAAGCTGTGTAGCAGAAGGAATAACTACCATTTATTGAGAGCTTCTTACTTTTGAAGACTTTACATACATATCTTTATAACTGTTATGTATGTTTCATTACACCCATTCTATAGGTGAAGAGCTCCAGGCTCAGGGAGGTTAAGTGGACCCAAAGTCACACAGCAACCAAATGGTAGAGCCAGGATTTGAACTCAGTTCTTTGACTCCAAAGCCCATGTGCTTGGCCAAAAAGTTCTTTTCCTGAGGCCAGTATGGTTGTTGAAAAAAGAAAAGCTGGCCAGGCGTGGTGGCTCACGTCTGTAATCCCAGCACTTTGGGAGGCTGAGGCGGGTGGATCACGAGGTCAAGAGATCAAGACCATCCTGGCCAAAATGGTGAAACCCCATCTCTACTTAAAAAACAAAAATTAACTGGGCATGGTGACGCACGCCTGTAGTCCCAGCTACTCAGGAAGCTGAGGAAGGAGAATCGCTTGAATCCAGGAGGCGAAGGTTGCAGTGAGCCGAGATCATGCTACTGTACTCTAGCCTAGTGACAAAGTGAGACTCCGGCACAAAAAAAAAAAAAAAAAAAAGTAAAAAGAACAGTCAGCACCTCCTTTAAATTATTCCATTTTGCCTCCAGATTTTTTGACTGAAGATAAAATTAGGGGAAACAGAATTATTAAATAGAACATGCTCTGTGCATTTGCCAAAATGATGAATACAGTAAGAGGCTAACAAAGAACCTTCGAGGCAGGAAAAACCCCTTAGCGCTGAGCCCTAGCACTTTACAGCTCAGAAATGAAGAGGGAAGGAGTTGGGTCCTCCAAGGTCACAGACAGGATAGGAAGGGCTGATAGTGGGGGAATGCTCACTGTCTTACAGCCCCCCAGTATTTATTAAGCACCACTTGTGTGCAAAGCATTGTGCTGGGTTCCATGGAGAAACACAAGAGAATTAGAAATCCATGGCTGCCTTGACAGCACTTAGCATCTGGTGGAGACTGGCAGCCTGGTTCTCTAAACTAAGCCTCTGGGGAATCTGGAAAGCTGGGACCATCAGAGAGGCCTGTAGGCAGCTGTCTCCACAAAGAATCACATCCCCAGCTTTTCTTCATCTGTCTTCACTCGATATAGCCTGAACCAGCCAGGTGTCTGTGGGAGACCTTTCCTGAAGCACTGTGGTGGCGGCTCCTCAGATTAAGGGATCAGGGACAGAGGCCCTCCAGGCCCTACTGTTGCCAGGGCAACGTTGTCAGGCCAGGGCCTCTCCTCCAGCGTTCTGGAAAGCATTGCTGCTGCCGAAGCCTCTTGTTGCTTCCCAGTCATGGTGGCAACTTCTACATTACAATTTGTGAAAAGTCAATTTTACATCTACCATTTCTACGTGGTTTCCTTAAAATGAGGGATTTTAGTTAAAATATAGACTCTAGCCCTTTTATTTCTGTTTTCTACAAAGGACAGCTCCAGGTTAAATGATTTTTTCTAAAAAAAAAAAAAAAAAAAAAAAAAGATAAGCCAGTGAAAGGAAGGAAAAAAGGGAAAAAGAGAGACCAGGATAGAAAGAAAGGAAAGAAAACATTAAACATAGTACTATTGATCGCAACCTTACATGAAAACTTCTGTTCAGAAGTCAGAACTAGCCACGAGTTTATTAAGGATAACTAAAATCACTACAATTCATTGAGTTTTACCATGATGCAGGCACTATCCCAGATCGTAAATGCTTTCCTTTCATTTTATCTTGCAACAATCTGTGAAATTGATGTTTGTGTCCCCTTGAACGGATGAAGTTCAGAGAGGTTCAGCAATCAGCAGCTAAGGTCACACGGCCAGAGTTTAAACCTGTGTGTGGAGACCCCAGCCGTGTGCTGTTAACCACTGTTACCTACTGCCTCCCAATTTCAACATGGATCCTTAAACAAGAGCAAAACGTAATGATTTCTCTCTGATTTGCAGCTCTTACTCTCTGTGGGCACAACATGTGAGTCTGGACCTGTCTGAGAGCACTGTTTCCTGGCTGCCTGGCCAGCTGAGTCCGGGCAACATCGGGATAGACACCGAGGTTCACCTGACCAGCTTAGAATAGGTGTTGCCCGGCACATTGGTGGTTAGAACGCCAATCCAGCCCCCGTCTTAGACTGAGCCCTTTATACCTTAGGGATTTTGGGAAGACCACTGTTACGGCAAGAGGCCACCCTTCTCTGTTTATTTCTGATGTTGGGACCTAAGAAGTCATTTGTTTATCAGTCAGAGGAGTAGTTGCATGAAGGAGATTATTATAAGGAAGATATACCTGCTCCCCAATAACATAAAATACACCTTGACTTTAATCCTGCTGGCTCAGTGTTACCTCTAAGTTCTCACCATTCCCTCCCCACCACTACCACTTGAATGAAACTCACTGCTTCTCTTTGTAAAATAATATCCAGGTTCTGAAAATAACTCGAGTATTATAAGACAGGAGCATCTCTGCTGTCTATTAATTTAGGTAATGGAAAGTTGAATTTTAATGACAAAATGTACCAATGAAAATTTCTATCCCTGCTATAATTTTATTTAAAGAATGATTATCAGGACAACAGACTGTTCTTAAATCAGTGTAGTCTAATAAGTTTAAAACCTTTTTAAAAATTAAATGCAATCAGTTCTTCATTTACAAGATACACAAATAATAAAATTATTCCCTCAAAGAGTTGAAATAGCTTGGATTTAAGCTAAACTCAATTAAGAAAAATAAACAAGTATGAAAGGTGTAATTTGCCATTTTCCCACAGAAGGTACCAGCCAAGAACTACATGGTTCCATGATCAAATTTGCTGCAGGTAAATTATTTATACAAATTCTAAAATTTGGCCGGGCGCAGTGGCTCACGCCTGTAATCCCAGCACTTTGGGAGGCTAAGGCGGGTGGATCACGAGGTCAGGAGTTTGAGACCAGCCTGACCAATATGGTGAAACCTTGTCTTAAAAAAAAAAAAATTCTAAAATTTAAGATTAAAAATATTTCTGAGACAGGGTCTTGGTCTGTCTCAGGCTGCAGTGCGGTGTCACGATCATGACTCACTGCCACCTGGACCTCCCACATTCAAGTGATCCTTCTGCCTTAGTCTCCCAAGTAGCTGGGACCACAGGCGTGAGCCACCAGGCCTGGCTAATTTTCTTATCTTTAGTAGAGACGGGGTCTCACTACATTATCTAGGCTGGTCCCAAACTCCTGGACTCAAATGATCCTCCTCCGTAGGCCTCCCAAAGTGCTGGGATTACAGGCGTGAACCACCGCACCTGGTCTATACAAAAAATTTCTGCTGGATGTGGTGGTTCATGCCTGTAATCCCAGCACTTTGGGAGGTTTAAGGAAGAGGATCACTTGAGCCCAGGAATTTGAGACCAGCCTGGGCAATGTAGTGAGACCCTGTCTCTTAAATTTATGTATGTATTTTTCTTCTTGGAGGATAGTCACCACTATAAAGCACATTAATTATTTAAAACTCTTTGCCCCCAAATGAAAATAGAATTTTTTTCTGACTGTAGAAGGAATTTCTATGTTCTAAACAATGAAAACTTAAAATTGAATGAGTCCCTTATTTCTCCAAGAGAAGGTATCCAGTCTCTTCCATCACTATAAATCACAAAAGTAAAGACACTAAGTTGGTTCCCATAGTTACCCCCTGAACAATTTAACAATAATGACTGTCCAACTAAAATTAGCATTATTTTTTTCCCACTTTAATCCAGTGATTCCTTATCTTATCTTGAGTTAATCAATGCCTTGCCAAGCCAATTTATCCAGTGATACATTCTGAAATAGATTTTGGGAAAGAAAAAAAAAACCTCATATGTTTTAGAGTGTTGCTAAAAAGCAAGTCAATATTCAGACCAATTTAAGTCAATCATCTCTTGTGTATTTAATTCATACAGTAGACAAATTGAGAGAAATAGACACATTTCCTTGCCCAAATTGGTGCCAGCTCTTCAGAGTCTTGGAATAAACATTAATTGCATACAAACATGCTTGGGTGTTCATTTTACCAAAAAGATTAACTCTCATTAGTATGTAATAATCACAAAACAGAATTCCAGAATCTTATTTAAAACTCTTCGCCACAAAGGAAAAGAGCATTTTTTTTTTCTGATTATAGAAGGAATTTCTATGTTCTAAACAATAGAAACTTGAATGAGTTCCTTATTTCTCCAAGAGAAGGTATCCAGTCTCTTCCATAACTATAGAAGAAATCAGTTTTATTTACCACCCAGTATGAGGACTTTTAACCATCTCTACACCTGTGAAATTACTTGGAAGAGTTCATCCCTTCTCTGTAGAACTAAATCTGTAATATATTTTAGAATCTCTTTCAGATTCAGGACATGAAATCTTAATCAAATTTATAATGATGAGCCAATTTTTTTGCACTTCATCTGTCAGTGTTTTCAAGCTTTTGTTTGTAGCCCCCAGAATCCCTTGTTTAAATAAAACAATTTTCAGAAGCTAAATATGTAAAATAACTCGTGCCTTAGATGCTGGATAGGAGCCAAGCCTACCCGCTCTGGTGCCCCTGCGTCTTCCCAAACTCCCCCTGTACTGAGGGGTCTCCAGGGAGGAAGCTCACCTCCAAAACCTCTCTGCCCTGAGCAAGTCAGGGTTGCTTTTCTCTTGCTTCTTTTTCTAGCCTCAATCCAAACTCTGTGTGTTTAATTTATCCAGTGACACACTCCATGCTTACTTAATTCTTAGATAGAACACAGTGTCTTAGGTTTATTTTTTTCCTTGTGGGATATGCATGCTTTTCTATTCTCCATAACCACTACATTACTTGGCAGATTTCTTATTAGAAAATGGTAAGTCGCTATTACCTTGCCAGTGAAATCCAGAGAGCTAACACCCACCGAGAATCACTGGAAGGCCGAGGAAGAGAGCAGGACAGATGTCTTAAGCCCTGTGAGAAAGCTGCAAGGACGTCCCCCGCTCCCCAACCCCCATGTTATTTTTACAGCAAACGCTTCCACGGTGAAGATACAGCCTCGAAAGGCCCCTGGCCACACACGCATCACTGCGAGAACCTGGAGGGTCCCCGCCGCCGGGCTTTCCGGAGCTTGGCGCGTGCTCTGAGCGTGCACTCAGCGGCCATTGTGTGTTTGATTTTCCCCAAGGGCAGGGCCGACTTTTGTTCATTTCGCGCTTGCTCCAGAGTCTGGCGAACAAGAGGTTCTCAGTGAAAGCGAAATGAACGGATGAACAAGCCACAGGTGATGATGTGCGGGAAGAAACACGGGCACAATCCCAAATCTCTGCCCAGCTGGGATGGAGATGATTTTTCCTCGTTAAAACGGATCCACCACCTTTAAAAGCTACCACTTAGAAATTGATTTTATCATTCCTTCTGATATTTCAACCCCAATATTAGGTAGAGTCCCCGGATCACTGCCAGATCCTTTGCAAGTGGCTGGTGTGAGGCAGAAATCCTCCTCCGCGGCCCTGCCCTTTACAGCAAGGTCACCGACTGCCTGATAAGGAGTCCAGGGACCCGCCGCAAGCGGGACTGCGGGGGACAGCGCCGGGCACGCCGCGTGGCGCCCCAGGCCCGCCCGCCCTTCCTGGCTGGGTATGAACGCCAGACGCGCCCGCGCGCGGCGACCCCAGGCTTCCTCGCGTTCAGTCGCCTGGCGCGCCCGTGCCTTCCTGCTCCCCTACGGCAGCGGCACGCCGGGGCCTAAAGGACCCGGGAAGGGGCCCTCCCTCTCGAGCCAGGCCTTCAGCCCTGTCCAGGTCCCCTCAAGTCCCCCCGGCTCGCCCAGAGCTCAGCGGGTCCCGTCCTCGGTCTCCCCGCCGCCCTCGCGGCTCCATCGCTGCCGCCCGAGAGGCCCTACGCGAGCCCCTGAAATCCTGCGCCCCCTATTCGGCGCCTATGGGATGGGGCACAACCGTGTCGGTCTCACCGGTGCCGTGAGGGCCGCTGCGAGTGAATGGGGTAAGGACTTAACACAAACTATTATATTTTTATTTTAAAGATGTATTTATGGGTCTCTATCCGTATTTTAAATATACACATTTTGTCGATTAAATTAATTCTGATGGCTTGACCTTTAGACGTTGCTCTGCCTGGGCGTTTTTTCCCCGTCTGAGGAGACCGGAGTGCGCGGCTGGGTGCCCAGCAGGGCGCGCCGGCGACCCACTGGCTGGCTCCGGGGCCCGCGCCACGTCGGGCCGCACTAGACCGCGCGCTGCCCCCTGCCGGCCAGAGCCGGGGAGGCCCCGGAGGCCGCGGCGTCCGCACCTGGCCGCTGGCGGCCGCTCTAGGAACGCGCGCGGGCTTCTCGGTGGTGGCGCGGGGGGCTGCCTAGCGCCATGGACCCGCTCGTCCCAGCCCCGCCTGCCAGCGCGGGCCCTTCCTCCGCCGCAGCCAGCCCTGAGCCAGCCCTGGTTAGCGGGAGCCGCGCTCAGGTTGCTTTCTTGCCCTCAGGCCAGCCGGCTCAAGGCCCCGGCAAACCCTGTGCAAACACAGTTGGTGCAAACAAACGTGCTGCCGCTGGTATCTGAGAGCACAGGAAAAATGAGACCTGTCCCACCCCGAAGGCTCAGCCCACGGCACGGAAGAGCGCAGAAGGCCCGGAGGGCTGTGGGGTCCCAGACGGAGAGGGGACTCCGAGAATTGACCCTGAGCTTCAGGGTTGATGAAGCTCCTTCCGGGGCAGCATGCATTCCACCCACTTTTCTCGCTGCGCAAATGAGGAAGCGGAGGCCCAGGCCCAGCTCCTGGCCGCTCGCTGTTTGTCCCATGCAGAGGTGGGCCTGGAGGCGCTAGGCTGCACTTTTTTCCTTGATATATTTTCAGATGTCTGCCTAGATATTTCCGAAGACGAAATTCTTTATCCTAGCCTGCAGTGGCCCCCGAATAAAGAAAACAAACAAATGCCATGTAAAGACTAACCTAGAGCGGAACTGTCTGGTTCGAGGGCACGGGCGTTTTCTAAGGCGTTGGGGGCAACGGGGCCAGACGATTCTCCCGCAGGTCGGCCGTCTCCCCTGGTTCTGTGTGGGGAGCAGGCAGGGAAGCCCCGCTCCGTGGGCCGCCGGGAAGGCTGCAAGCTCGGGTGCATTTGAGGGTCGCGTGCCTCCGTGTGAGGGACGCGCAGGCAGCTTGGACTGTGCCCTATTGTGGGACCTCACTCTTAACAGGTTGGAAGGCTGTGGGAGCACTGGGCAGCCTGGGGATCTTTTGAAAAAGTAAACTTGATCATCATCCTCTCTTGCTTGGGCGGTTCCCCACTGCTCTTAAAGTCCAAAATCTCCTCAGGGCCCACGAGGCCCTGCCCGCCTCCTTGGCCCTGCCCTGGGTTCCTGTAACAAAGTGCCGCAGACTGGGTGGCTTTAAACAACAGAAATGGATTCTCACAGTTCTGGAGGCCAGAGGTCCAAGATCAAGGTGTGGTCTGGCTCGGTTCTTACCAGAGGCTCTGAGGGACACCCGTCCCAAGCCACTGTCCCATGCCCTTCTCCTGGCTTCGCAGTGGATGCAGCGTGGCATGTCACTTGGCCTGCTGCTCCGTGTCTCTTCTCTTCTGTTGAGGGTTAACAGTCATATTGGACCGAGGGCCCAGCCTGCTCCAGGATGACCTCGTTTTAATGCAATGACCCTATTTCCAAATAAGATCACCTTCTGAGGTTCTTGGAAGGACATAACTTTGGGGAGACCCTACTCAGTCCGCACAGACTGCCTCCCAGACTCCAGCACCCTGGACTTCTCTCTGCTCTTGGCACCCACTGCCTCAGGCTCACCCATGCTGCCCAGCTTCCTGTGCCACTCATCTCCCAGCTAACGTTCCTTCCTCTTGCGCGTGCTGTGGATACGTCACTCCCTCAGAGGAGGCCTCTGGAACACCCCAGCTCAGGGTAACTAAGGCCTCTGGAACATCCCAGCTTAGGGGTAACTAAGGCCTCTGGAACACTCCAGCTTAGGGTAACTGTGGTGCCCACTCTCCCGCTTCCCTTTCTGGGCTCCCACAGCACTTAAGACAGTTATCATTGAAGTGACAGCGAGCGACAATGGAGGTTCATCTGTGCCTCCTCCACCCGTCTCTGCTCCTCAAGGGCAGAAACCAGGTCGGCTGGCTGAACAATAACCTTAAATGCATGGCCAAAGGTGCTTACAGACTGACCTGGGAGGCCCGTCTCCCCAGGACAGACCCGCGATGATGAAGATCTGTGCCAAGCCCACTACAGAGTCCCTCATGAAGCGCTCAGAGACATGCCCCTGCCCATGGGAGGGAGATCCAAATCCAGACTCCACTCGCCCTGAGATGGCACAGGAAACAAATGCCACCTCCTGACCCGGCTCATAGGGCCCTCCATGGCCTGACCCCACCCCACCTCCCTCACCTCCAACTGGAATCACTGTCCTGCTCTGCCCCCTCTGCTGACCTTGTTCTTGCTTCATCCTGCTAAGCCACTTTCAAGTGGGTCATTCTACCCAAGGCCTGAGATCTTCTGCATCCAGAATTTTAGTTATTTTTATCTACTTATTTTTTGAAACAGGATCTGATTCTGTCACCTAGACTGGAGTGCAGTGGCACAATCATAGCTCACTGCAGCCTCAACTCCCCAGGCTCAGCTGATCCTCCAGCCTCAGCCTCTGGAGTAGCTGAGACTATAGGTGCGTGACACCATGCCTTGCTAATTTTAAAAAAAAAAATCTTTTGTACAGATGAGGTTTCGCCATGTTGCCCAGGCTGGTCTCGAACTCCTGTGCTCAACTGATCTGCCCACCTCAGCCTCCCACAGTGCTGGGATTGGAGGTGTGAGCCCCCACAGGCATCCAGATTTTTATTCACTGGCTTCTTATCATTCAGATTTCCACGCCAATCATTGTTTCCTGACCATTCCTCCTGTCTTCCATCAGAATACCCTGCTTTATTTTTCCTGTAGTGTTTTCAATATCTGTGATGATTTCATTCATTCATTAGTTTGCTTGTCTGTCACCCTGCACCTCTGGGAATATAGCCCCATGGGGGCAGGGCCTTGTTTCTTTGCCTCATTCACTGCTGAGTCCTCAGTGTGTAGACTAGACCCTGGAATATAGTGTATTTGTTGAATGACTGAATGAGTCACTTAGTCCCCCTGAATCTGTTTCTTCAGCTATAAAATGGGGCCAATCTTAATTACTTCCTAGGATGTAACAATTGCACCTGCCTCAGAGAGCTATGAGGATTCTGTGGGATAGTGTATATGAGCCTCAACATAAACATTCAGCACACGTGAGCCACTATTCCCAGCTCAGATTCACCCATCCTCACATGGAGAGGGCGGGACTGGGAATGAGGTGGTAACTGTCAGATCCCAGTGATCAACTCTCTGTTCCTCCAGTTATCCAACCTTTACCTGAAAAGATGGAAGAAGTGCAGTATTGTGGGAAAAGCCCTGGACTTGGACAGAGAGGTCTTGTAATTGAATTCTTTGGAAATTTTCTGAGGCTGCGTCCTCCTATGCAAAATGGAAATATGCCTATAAAAGCATAAATGAGGCCAGGCATGGGGGCTCATACTTGTAGTCCTAGCACTTTAGGAGACTGAGGCAGGAAGACTGCTTGAGCCCAGGAGTTCAAGACCAGCCTGGTCAACAGAGTGAGACCTTGTCTCTACCAAAAAAAAAAAAAAAAAAAAAAAAAAATTCAGAGCTACTTGGGTGGATGAGAGTGGGGGATTGGTTGGGGGCCGGAGTTTTTTGTTAAAGTGAGC
>CAUYLG010071284.1:0-11388 GCA_963573385.1 Cacajao melanocephalus | reverse complement strand
TTGTCATTGTTTTTAACTGAGTATGGAATTCACCTTAAAACATACAGTAATAATTATTAACACATTTAGTGGATAGGATCCTGTTCTGAGAGCTTTTTTTTTTTTTTTTTTTTTTTTTTGAGACAGAGTCTTACTCTCTTGCCCAGGCTGGAGTGCAATGGAACGATCTCAGCTCACTGCAACCTCCACCTCCTGGGTTCAAATGATTCTCCGGCCTCTGCCTCCCTAGTAGCTGGGATTACAGGTGTGCACCACCATGTCCGGATAATTTTTGTATTTTTTGCAGAGATGGAGTTTCACCGTGTTGGCCAGGCTGGTCTCGATCTCCTGACCTCAGGTGATTCACCTTCCTCGGCCTCCCAAAATGCTGGGTTTACAGGCATGAACCACTGCACCCGGCCCTCCATCTGCCTTTTTATGTACCTGTTTAAAACAGTGAGTGTACACTCACAAATTATTTAATTTTTGGATAATGGTACATGTAAGCCAATAGCAATTAACACTGAATTAATAAGCATACTGATGGTTGTGTGTTTGATGATTTACTGAGAGTATAATTGTCTGCATTAAAAATGTATAGAAGCCATCATTTACTTTCATGTTAACTAAATACTTAATTACTTAACCCTCCATGCAGTGGGCTTAGTGTTACTTGGTTTCTTTATAAAATGATATGATTCCTTCTCAGGTTCCACAGATAGGTCTTAGAAGCATAATTAATTATTATTTTTATTTGTTTAAAATGGAGGCAGGGTCTCACTTTTTGAGCTGGCTGGCCTCAATCAGTCCTCCCACCTCAGCCTCCCAAAGTGCTAGGATTACAGGCATGAGCCGCCACACCTGACCAGGAAGCAGAATTATTATGAACTTTTAAAATATAGTAAATGCCGTAGTAGCCTTTGTCCTGGTTTTCCTGCTTTCTCTTTCTCCCTATAATCTAAGAAGAGTGCTCTTTTAAAAGATGTAATTCAGATTATATTGTGTCTGTGAGTTGAGACTCCTGGGGCTTCCCTCAGCAATTGGATTTTTTTTTCTTTTTGAGACGGAGTCTTGCTCTGCCACCAGGCTGGAGTACAATGGCACAATCTCCGCTCACCGAAATCTCCACCTCCCAGGTTCAAGTGATTCTTCTGCCTCAGCCTCCTGAGTAGCTGGGACTACAGGTGTGTGCCACCACACCCAGCTAATTTTTATTTTTTAGTAGAGTCGGGGTTTCATCATGTTGGCCAGGCTAGTTTCGAACTCCTGACCTCAAGTGATCCACCTGCCTTAGCCTCCCAAAGTTCTGGGATTACAAGCATGAGCCACTGCACCCGGTCAGCAATTGGAATTTTGAAACTCCAGACGTCTGACGCCTCTGCTGCTGCAGGACCTTTGCACAGCTATTCCTCTTGCCCAGGCTGCTCTCTCTCACAACCTCCCAAGGCTGGCCCCTTCTCCGCAACTGTCAGGTCCCAGCTCAGTGCCATTCTTAGTGCCACCCCTAATTGGCTGTCAAGAGGGGAGTCCTCTCCATCGCCACCCCTGGCCATGGCCCTCTGCAATCACCTTGCACCACAGCCTGGGTCTCTACTGAACAACCTGTGCAGCTGGAACCTTGTGTATTCTTGCCTGACAGGACACTGGCATCCTGAGAGCAGCACTTTCACCTGACCTGTTCACCTTAGAATCATCAGGCTGGGTGTGGTGGCTCACGCTTTAATCCCAGTATTTTGGGAGGCAGACATGGGAGGATTGCTTGAAGCTGAGAGTTTGAGACCAGCCTGGGCAACAAAACAAGATGACCTCACCTTCTCTCTCTCTCTCTCTCTCTCTCTCTCTGTCTCTCTCTGTCTCTCTCTCTCTCTCTCTCACACACACACACACACACACACAAATTAGCCAGGCATGGTGGCATGTGCCTGTCGTCCCAGCCACTCAGGAGGCTGAGGCGGGAGGATCGCTTGAGCCCAGGGGTTAGAGGCTATACAGTAAGTTGTGATTATGCCATTGCACTCTCTAGCCTGGGCAACAGAGCAAGACCTATCTCTAAAATCACAGAATCCTCAGGGCCTAGAGTGGTGCCTGGCACTCAGTAGATGCACCTGTTTTTTTCCCTTTTTATTTATATTTTAAATCTACATGCTTTTTTGGGTTTGCTGTTCTGTGGTTTTTTACACTTGCATAGATTCTTAAAACCTCCACCTCAAACAGGATGGAGAGCAAATCCAACCTCTCTCTGTAGTCAGACCCTGGTCCCACCCTTAGCCTCTGGCCACCATCTGCTGTCCCTTTCTATAGCTCTTCCTTTTCCAGAATGTCATATAAATGGAAACTTAAATTGTGCATCCTTTGAGACTGGCTGCCTTCACTTGGCATAGATGCCTTTGGGATTCGTCCCTGTCGTCACGTGTCAGCCATTTGTTCCTTTTATTGCTGGAGCGCAGTCCATGTGTGATCCTGCCAGTCTGTCTGTCTGGTACATGTTCTCTTCCTGACGGATGTTGAATTAACATGAAAGCCTCTGGTTGTAAGAGCGACAGCATCCTCTAGACCAAGAACACTGAATCGTAGTGATATTCCCCGCACAGCAGCATTCTGTGGGTACAGTTGGTAATTTACAGGAACCGGTATGTCTTAGAATGTTCACCAATGAATTACAACTTTTGAAATGATATGCAAGTAATGGCAGGGCGCAGTGGCTCACACCTGTCACCCCAGCACTTTGGGAAGCCGAGGCAGAGGGTTCACTTGAGGTCAGAAGTTTGAGACCAGCCTGGCCAACATGGTGAAACCCTGTTTCTACTAAAAATACAAAAATTATCCGGGCATGGTGGCGCATGCCTGTTGTCCCAGCTACTCAGGAGGCTGAGGCACTAGAATAGCTTGAACCCGGGAGGTGGAGGTTGCAGTGAGCTGAGATTGTGCCACTGCACCCCAGCCTGTGTGACAGGGCAAGATTCTATATCAAAAAATAAAAATAAGATGATATTCGAGTAATACAAGTAATATTCTCCTGGGAAGGACCACATCTACAGCAGGAGATTCAGAAATGAAAGTTTCTCTTTTCGTCTTTCTGTCTCACCTCTCATGAAGTAAGCACTGTTAATCATATCATTTGTGTACTTCTAGTTCTTTTTAAGGTCCCTTTACCTATTTTATAGTATGTATAGCTGTTTTGTTTGTTTTTTAAGATGAAGTCTTGCTCTGTCACCAGGCTGGAGTGCAGTGGCGTGATCTTGGTTCACTGCAACCTTCACCTCCTGGGTTCAGGCATTTCTCCTGCCTCAGCCTCCTGAGTAGCTGGGACTATAGGCTCTTGTCACCATGCTGGCTAATTTTTGTATTTTTAGTAGAGATGGGGTTTCACCATGTTGGCCAGGTTGGTCTCCATCTCTTGACCTCGTGATCCACCCACCTTGGCCTCCCAAAGTGCTGGGATTACAGGTGTGAGCCACCACACCCAGCCTGTATTGTTTAACATAAATTCATTCTGCAAATATTTGAGAGCCTGCTCTGTGCCAGGCACTGCAGATGTTGGCTTTCTTTCTTGGAGAAGGTGTCTCTTCTTTTTAATGGCAGCATAGTTTTAGAGCTAGGATGCACCGTCTTAGGTAGTTAATGATTTTCCTATTGATGAACATTTGTTTCTAATTTTTTATGACTTCAGCTAATGCTACTGAGGACAAGTTGTCAATATACCTTTTTTTTCTTTTACAGCTGTGCTGGGATATATTTTACGTACCATAAAGTTCACCCATTTGAAGTGTATGGTTCAGTGGGTTTTAGTATTCTATAGTCACAGAACATTTTCATCACTCCAAAAAGAAACCCCAAGCCTGCCATTAACAGTGACTTCCCATTCTTCCTCTCAGCCCCTGGCAACTGTGAATCCACTTTCTGCCTCTGTGGATTTGCCTGTTTTGAACATTTCATATAAATGGAATCACACACTAAGTGGCCTTTAGGGACCGGCTTCATCTACGTAACAATGTTTTCAGGGTCCGTCATCCATCCATTTGTAGCACGTGGCACTGTGTCGTTCCTTTATATGGCTGAATAATGTTTCCTCACATGGCTGTGCCACACTGCATGTATCCATCCATCAGTGGACAAGCATTTGGGCTGTTTCTACTTTGGGGTGATTAGGAACTGTGCCGCCGTGAACATTGGTATCCAAGCATCTGTGTGACCACACACTGTTTAGCTCATGTGTGTTTCTGCAGGGTGACTTTTGAGGAGGGGCAAAAGACACCACTTAGAGCTAGCTCTTTGTCTCTGACTGTGTAGGTTTGGACATCTCCTAAGTCTTGAGGGATGCTTGGAGGCCATTTCCTACAGAGGCATGGCCTGCTCTTGGGCAGGCTAGGGGAGGCAGTGGCAGGGCCCAGCCCACCTGCCTCAGCCACCAGTGCTCCAGGGTTTGCATTCAGCTCCTGGCACACACTCATGGCTAACCCTACAGGTGCCCTTGCCTGTCTTTGACCCAGCACTGGTGAAGGAATTGGCAAAGCCACCAGTTTAATGATGCAAACCCCAGAAACTTGAGGCATAGATGAGAAGACCAACAGCCTTTCCTTTTGCAGAACTAAAGGGATTTAAAGAAGCTCGCTGGCTCGCTCCCTCTCACTGGGAAGGATGGCACTAAATACAGTCTGTATCAATCACCATTTTTGTTAAGCGATTTATGAGCTGCTCAGCCGAGAATAAGGTTGCACGTGGTGGGAGTTCTGTGTGTGCAGGGAGGTCTCATGGAAGGGCCGGATTTCTAGGGAGAAAAAAGGAAAAGAGGGTTGATGGGAAAATATTGTTTCTATAACAGTAATGCAGCAATGTTCGTCTAGAAGGAGAGTTGCCACATTTGGCAAGATGCCGGGAGAGAAACCAGTATTAAGTACTTGGTGGAAATGACGAACCCCACAAATATGCCCTGGAATGAATATAGCTCATAGCAGGAGGCACTCCCTACAGGGTTTATCAAGATCGCTTGTTTTTGAAATCACAAATAGCAAAGAGCATAACTGCTTTTAGAGTTTCGGATATTTAAATCTGCACAAAATCAGCAGATGATGTTGGTTACATTAGAATGGCGTGAATTACAATGACGCTAATCAACATTTGTGGGCATTTTCTGTGTGCTGGGCTGGCAACTAAGCTCCATGCTTTGTAGGACTCATTTCATTTAACACAACCGCCCAACACAGATAGAATCCTTTTCTCTGTTTATGGATAAAGAAATGGAAGTGCAGAAAGATTGAAGTCCCCGGCTGAGGTCACTGGACCCAGGCCCCCGCTCTTAGCCACCTGTTTTAGAGCTAGGATGCACTGTAAGGTAGTTAATGGTTTTTCTATTGATGAATATTTGTTTCTTTTTTTTTTTTTTTTGAGACAGTCTTGCTCTGTCACCCAGGCTGGAGTGCGATGGCGCGATCTTGGCTCACTGCAACCTCTACCTCCCAGGTTCAAGGAATTCTCCTGCCTCAGCCTGCTGAGTATCTGGGATTACAGGCATGCACCACTATGCCTAGTTAATTTTTGCATTTTTTTTTTAATAGAGAGAGTTTCGCCATGTTGGCCAGGCTGCTCTCAAACTCCTGACCTCAAGTGATCCACCCACCTCCGCCTCCCAAAATGTGCTGGGATTACAGGCGTGAGCCACTGCGCCTGACCTTGTTTCTAATTCTTTATGAACACCGAGCTCCAAAAGCCAAGCTAAGGGTGACGCGGTTCATTTCAGAATTCGGCGTTCCCTCGGCTCTCTTCCTCTCCTCAGTTCCCTATGCCAGATCCTCCAACTGTTCATGACCTTTGAACTTGGGAAGGGATGTCTTTTCTGCTTTATCTATACCTGCTTTCCTGGCGATCTCACCAAGGTACAAGAGTTGAAGTGGATCTTAGCACCTCTAGTGCCCTAGTGTCTGCAGCCTGGCTCACTCCCCTGAACCCCAGACTTGTGTACCTAGCTGCCCAGGTGGCAGCTGCATGTAGGTATCATATGATGGGCATCTGAGGCTTCTCTCACCCAGAACTGGGTGCCTGATTTGACCTCACGTTTATCTCTCCCCAGCCCAAGGGCTTCCCCAGCGCAGCACCTGGCACTCCGTTCTCTAGGTGCCCAGGCCAACCCCAAGCCTTACGTCAGCCTTGACTCCTCTCTTTCTTTCACCCTCTATGTCAAACCCATCAGCAAATCTGGCTGGCTCTGTCTTCAGGTGTCTCCCAAATGAGACCACTCCTATCACCTAAGTCTTTGTCACCTCTGACCTTTGACTCCATTGACCATTGATGCTTCCAAAATATCTGTCAGACTGTGTTCCTGTGCCCTAAACCTTCCAGTAGCTTCCAGCACACTCAGAGCAAAAGCCAAAGACCCCGCTGTGGAACCCTCGTGTCTCTAAGGCCATCTCCTCCTCCTCCTGTCTTGGTCTATTCAGGCTGTTTCAGCGGAGGGCCATAGATTGGGTACCTGTAAACAAAAGACACCATCTCTCAGCCCTGGAGGTGGGAAGTCTGAGAAGAGGGTGCCAGCAGGATCAGGTTTTGGTGAGGGCTCCCCGCTGGGATGCAGATGGCCGTCTTTTGCTGTGTCCTCACTTGGTGGAAGCCAGAGAGCTCTCTGGGGCCCCTTCCGTAAGGGAGGGTGTGATCCCACCCTCATGTCTTAATCACCTCCCAAAGCCCCCACCTCCTAAAGCCACTGCCTTGGGGTGAGGAATTCGGCACAGGAATTTAAGGGGACACAGCATTCCCCCAGCTCACTCTGGGGGCCTCCTCACGTGTTCCGTGTGCCCTGGCCTTGCCGAGCACCCTCCCTGGCAGAGCCTTCTCAGCAGCGGCGCTTTCCTCACCTCGCTCTGCCTCCATCCTATCACTGCCCCAGGTCACCTCGTCGCCCCTGGTCCATGCCACAGTCCCACTTGTGTGTGCGTTTAGATGTATTTTTCTTGAGAGCATTTGTCACCTCCTGCTGTTTTGTGTCCGTGGTGTTGTCTGTCTCTCCCTGAGGGGTCAGCCCCACGTCGTCAGGGACTCCGTCTGTTTTATTCCCTGCCGTGGTCTCAGCACTTGGGGCTGGCACATGGCAAGTGCTCAGACTGTGTTTGTTGAATGAATGAACGATGGCCGAGTGCCCAGGCTCTGAGGGAGTGTGGTACGGGTACTCTTCAAGCCCCAGTCCCTGCCCCCCGGGAACCGTGCAGGGTGAGTAGATGCATGGGCACAGGCCGGGTGCTTAGAGGAAGGTAGGAAGGTTCTAGCCCACCCCTCCTCTCGTTGACTTGAGGTTAGGAAGGGGCTAGTTTGGGCCGAGAGGAAGAGCTTCCTCCACCCTGTGGCATCCGTCCCCTGCCCGAGGTTCCACCTGAGCTCCAGCCACAAGCTCCAGACCTGTTCATGGGCCACACCCCCACCCCGCTATAAAACCCCGGCTCTCTGTTTGCCCACCTGGCCCGCCGCTTTGGGCAGAGCTGCCCTTCATTCACTTTCAGTCTTCTGTGGTGTGGGTCGTTAGCACATGGAGCCCAGAACCTCAGCCAGGGCAGAATGAGTTCCTGCTGCACAGAGCAGGCCTGTCTGGGGGCTGCCGAGAAGCCGCCGTGTGGTCACCCAGTCATTCCTGTGGAGGGCGAGACACACACTTTCCACTTGATGGAGAGGAGGGTCTGGGCGGTGTTTCATTTGTACATTCTCCCTCTCAGATACTTTCCAATCAGCACGCGCTGGGTAAACCCCAGTTCAGATGGCCCCGAGTCCCAGAAGAGGAGTGTTTAGCCCAAATTATTGGTATTAGGCATCCGAATTCAGCCTCATCTTAACCATGAAATTTGCATGGTGAAAAAGATAATTTGACTTACACAGAAATGCAACTGCGCCTTCATTGTTCCGCTCTGCAGTAAGCTGTAGAGGGCCTTCATCCACTCAACCTTCCTTCCTTCTGTATTTGAATTGCTTTGAAATTCCATTTGGACAGAAATATTTCAAATATTTATCTGTTTGTTTTTATAATTTTTTTGCAGTTTATACGGTTTTATTTAAACACAAAACGTGCACGTGAGCTGTCTACTCATTTTCTGTGCTGCGCAGCCTGGCATTGGGGTTGGTGACTCTGGTGGCTAGCTGGGCGGCTCTTTCCACGATAGCTTTGTGGTTCGAGAGGAAACACCATGAGCAATCTCAGCACAGGGAGATGTCTTGCACATCAACGGCACTTCCAGCTCCTTGATGTTGTGGACCAGGAACTTCCAGAAGCCACTAGGCAGCATGTGCTTTGTTTTTTTGTTGCTCCCATAACCAATGTTGGGCGTCAAGATCTGGCCCTTGCGGGCATGGTGGCTCACACCTGTAATCCCAGCCCTCTGGGAGGCCGAGGAGGGTGGATCACCTGAGGTCAGGAGTTTGAGACCAGCCTGGCCAACATAGTGAAACCCCATCTCTACTAAAAATACAAAAATTAGCCAAGCAGGATGGTGGGTGCCTGTAATCCCAGCTACTTGAGACACTGAGGCATGAGAATTGCTTTAACCCAGGAGGTGGAGGTTGCAGGGAGCTGAGATTGAACCACTGCACTCCAGCCTGGGCAGCCGAGTGAGACTCCATCTCAAAAAAATTTTTTTTAATTAAATTAAATTTAAAAATCTGGCCCTTGAACCTTCTAAGAACCCTGTCGTCAGTATCTCTGGTTTTCCTCCAGTTATACTGAATTTTAACATATCAATCTGAAGCCGGAGGAGCTTCTTGGTCCTCTCTTTGATGATCGTGAGCTTCACAAGGGGTCTGAGGGCAGCCATGATGCCGAGGAGGAGATGGCTGCCACCTCCATAGGCAGCATCGAACAAGAGAGAGGGACCTTTTTTTCTTTTTTCTTTTTTATGTCCTCAGAAGGAGACTTCATGTTTCTTTCCTAAGAGACAGGATCTCTCTCTGTCACCCAGGCTGGAGTGCAGTTGGTGCAGTCATTGCTCACTGCATCCTGCACCTCTTGGGTTCAAGCAATCCTCCTGCCTCAGCCTCCTGAGTAGCTGGGACCACAGGCACACCCACCTTGCCTAGGTAATTTTTAATTTTTTTTTTTCTAGAAATGAGGTCTCGCTTTGTTATCCAGGCTGGTCTCAAACTCCTGGCCTCAAGCAATCCTCCCACCTCAGCCTCTCAGAGCACTGGGATGAGCCACTATGTTTGGCCCAAATATTTATCTTTTAACATGTATGCAGAAGAAGTATGTGCTTTCCAAGAGCAGAGACAGGCAGGATCACCCAGCACCCAGGTAGCCCAGGTAGATGCATGGGCCACCAAGACTTCTAGGAGCCAGGACAAATGGAAAGAATATTGGAACGTGGGAAGGTCTGAAAGATGGCAATTTGTCCGGTCTACATTTGAATCAGAAGAGAGGCGATGGGTCAGGGCGGGGGTGATTTGAGTTCTGTTTCTCAGACTCATCTCCATTTCTCTTTCCATCTCTCAGGCGGAGTTAGAACATTTTATTCCATTTTTTTTCCAAAATTATGTTTTGCTCTGCTTTGGGAACTGACTTAATATGGAGCTGGGAATGGAGACACCAAAAACAGAACTAGACAAAGCGGAGGGTTTGTTCTTTCCCCTCCTGGACAGTGTGAGTTGCTCGTTGCTTTCAGGCCCTGTCTGAAGTCATCCCCAATCCCACGCTGCCTGGAGAAAGCGTTTCCTGAGAAGAATGAAAACCCTTCTCAAATCTCAATGGAATAGGAAAGCCATTTAAAATATTTTACAGGTGTTTACATTTTAAAAATAACGTCTCCCCTCAAGCTTTTGAGTTAAATTGACTTTCTAAAACAGAATTGATTTTAGTGTATCTTCTTAGAATTAATTGGGACTAATTAATTTAAAAACCTAAAATACCTGCAACGTTTCCCTCTTTGGGTTAAATTCAAATAATGAGTTTAACAAAAAGACCCCTTGGCTTCCTGAGGTTTTGCTTTGGGGTTGAAACTCTCACGGGGACAGAAATAGAATGTCCTTTTGTCATTCTCATTGGGTTGGATGGTGGCGTTTGAGACAAGCAAAGAGATGACAGATGGAATAAATATTTCTAATTTTGTCTTTCTTTGCTTCATTTTCATTTCTTCAGAGATCCCTGGGTCTTGCTGAAGGGATCTCTGACTTGGTTTGATTTTCTGTTCTCGACCCATTGAGGTATGTCTGTGCCTCAAAGACAGACGATCACTTAAAAGTACTGACAGGTTTCTTCCCTCCCAAAGACAGGCAAGACCTCCTCCTGTCCGGCTGAGTCCATTCCTTGTCTGGAGCCAGGGAGCTCTGCTTCCCAAACTCTCACAGCAAGATTCCTGGCCTCGCTCATTTGTCTTGCATTAAATTTCCTTGCAATCTTGCATAATTCGAGCATGACTTAGCAAGAAATGCATTTTTAATATGTGACTCTAACACTTTCTTATTTAAGGATGCATGTTTGTACGTTGACATAGCAAGAAAAATAGGTATATTAAAACTCATGTCTAAAAATACTTGAGTGTGGAAAGATTAGCCATTTGGCGAATTTGAAAAGAGGTATGGAATAACCATCAGGTTATTCCTTATGGAAAGCAGTGGGGGCTGGGCACGGTGACTCGTGCATGTAGTCCAGCACTTTGGGAGGCTGAAGATTGCTTGAGGCCAAGAGTTCAGGACCAACCTGGGCAACACAGTAGGACCTTGCCTCTACATTTTTTTTCAAGTAGCCAGGCATCGTGGTGTGCACCTGTGGTTCTAGCTACTTGGGAGGCTAAGGCAGGAGGATCACTGGGCTGAGGGTCCAGGAGTTTGAGGCTGCAGTGAGCTATGATCCAACCACTGTACTCCAGCCTGGGTGACAAAGCAAGACCCTGTCTCTGGAAAAGAAAAAGAAAGCAGTGAAAAAGGCAAATCATATACATACACCTGAGGAATGGGGCTTGTGTCAGGCGTTGAGGTAGGACCAGGGGGTCGGGGCAGGTATTGGCCCCATGGAGCTCAGATGTGCCTGTGAGCCCATGGTCTGCTGGGGGCTCTGCTGTGAGGTCTGTGGACCTAAGTCATCATACTTGATGCCCAGGCCCTTCCTGTGGCTTCAAGCCCTTCCACCTTGCTGAGACTGGAGGCCCCTAGCAGCCAGCTATTGAGGCTGGCCAGGAGTAAATACAGGGATTCCATGGGTGAAGAATGGGATTGGGGACCAGGACCCCCAAGAAGGATTATGACTTGGTGTCCGCCTTCCAGGGTGGACACTCTGTCTTCTCTCGTGTACTGGAGGATGTACATCTGTTGTACTGAACCGAGCATGGAAAGTCAACACCAAGACAAAAGTAGGCCAAATTGCAGGGTCTTTATTGCCGGCGACCACGGAGGACTCACGTCTCTCCAACCCATGGCCCCGAAAAGGAGGGTGTCAAGACCTTTTAT
>CAUYLG010071283.1:0-10692 GCA_963573385.1 Cacajao melanocephalus | reverse complement strand
TATATATATATATGTGTGTGTATACAAGCTTTATATATTTATTATATATATAATATTCTGTCTCATCAACATTTGCATGTGCAAAACAATCCCATTAGTAACACTTTTCATAATAAGAAATAATAAATCTAAATTGGACAGTCATATCACCAAGATATGAATTTCTAGAGTAAGCTTAAGTGTGTAATTGAAGTGAGTTACTGGCAGCTTTGAATTTACTTATACAAGGAAGAATCTATCCATTAAACTTGAGAATAACCACTGTGGCTTCACTGAACAATTTGCTCAAGCATATTGCAGTACATTTGGATATTTGCTTTTTATCCAATTGTTCTATTACTTGGTGTGGTTTCCATCTTCTTTACTTAGGGATTCCACAACCAGTGCAAAAATCACTATTGTCTTGAAAATCTAAAAATCCACTAAAGATCACTCAACAATCATTTTATCCTGTTCTAGTGGTAGCAATCTATTTTTCCAGCTGCTACGTCAACTTGTTATTTGTATAATAATTATTTGTTTATGTTTGTACCTCCCAACTAGAATATAAGCCCCTCAGAGTCAGGCTCATCTTTGTCTGCCAGAACAGGCATAGTGGCTGACACACAGTGGCACTCAAATGTGAAAACAGACTTTTGCATTCTTTATTGAATTGGTTGAAATTCTAGTCCTCCATTTTACTTGTTAAACCTCAGGCTTGTTACTCTTTCTTTAAATGCAGCTAGAAAACAAAATTGCTGTGTAGAAACTGTTTAAGTAATAGTTCTTTTTGAAAGAAGGTATGGTTAGATAGAAAAGAGGAAAAAGCTCTGGATGTTAATATAAAAAAATTAAAGTCTAAATTAAAAAGGTCTCAGGAAGAAACTTTTAAGATTAGACAATAAAAAGTGTCTATAAGAATGTCAATCCCATTTTCTTGCTGAATATGAGGACTTGTGTATATAACTTGCAAGAATCTTTGTATGTTTTCTGTTACCAATATATTTGTACCTTTTTTTACTGCATTCATAATAGAGAAATCTCTCAAGACTCCAAACATTATTATTACACAGGCTATCACCTTTAATCTTTAATAATCTAATCTTTATCTCTGAAACCCTTATTTACAATTATTTAATTTAGTTGTCTGGAATAATAAATGATAATTAAATTTAATCCATTTTTCCAAAGATATATGTACTATATGTTTCCTTTGGTGACCAGAGTGTTTTTAAATTTAGGTAAAATGAATTTATGAATTCAATAATTATTTTTCTTAAACTAGTATGTACAAGTAATTTCTAATCATTTTACAATAGATATAATAATAAATATATTTTCATTGACAAATGAATGAATAAAGAAAATGTAGTACATACATACAATGAAATATACAATTCAGCCTTTAAAAGGAAGGAAATTCTGCCATGTATGACAACATGTGTGAACCTGGAGGACAGTATGCTAAGTGAAATAAGCCAGGCACAAAAGACAAATACTACTTGATTCCGCTTATATGATATGGAATGACTGTTACTTAAAATATAGATTCATAAAAACAGAGAAGAATAGTGATTTATACCCCTGTTTAATGGGTATAAAGTTTCAGTTATGCTAGAAGAACAAATGCTAGCAAACTGCTGTACAACATTGTGCCAGTATTTAACAATACTTTGTGCTATGCACTAGAAAACTAGTAAAGAAGCTAGATTTCATGTTGTGCTCTTATAACAATAATAA
The DNA here is from genome assembly GCA_963573385.1 of Cacajao melanocephalus. Classification (NCBI taxonomy): domain Eukaryota; kingdom Metazoa; phylum Chordata; class Mammalia; order Primates; family Pitheciidae; genus Cacajao; species Cacajao melanocephalus. The sequence goes on along the minus strand of CAUYLG010071283.1, from coordinate 8,973 downwards.
TAATACAAAGAAACAAGCTATTTTAATGTTATAACATAGAATAAAAATAAAATTAAACATATAAACCCATATAATTTAATATGAAGATAACAAAAGTACGGGAGCAGAATAACCTGGCTATTTTCTCCTGTGAATGCATATTGTTGTTTTTCCTTGCAGTTAATGTTCTTTGTATTTTTTTCATCTATTTAGCTATTCTCCTTCTTCTATCTGACTATTATCCATCCATCCATCCATTCATCTTTCTATATGCTCTATTTTTGTCTGTAGGCTGTAAAGTTTTAATATTAAAATATTAAGAACAGTACTTTCTTCCTAAAATTACATTATGGATTTCATAACTTTGTTTTTTAAAATAAGATTATTTGTCCCATGACATATTAATCATTTAAAAAATAATGTTTTTTAGTTTAAGATTTCTTTCAAACTAGAATTGTGAATAGCTGCGCTCAAACACATAGGCTATTTAATATTTATATGTGAATATAAATAAAATTATTTTTTCATAAAAATCAGTTATGAAATACTTATATTTATATCTAAACATTATTTTTGAAAGTAGATCATTTATATTTTATTGCTAGATGTAACACCTTTAATTATGAAGTCCTGCAAAAATAATATACTATATAATTTTGCAACAGACTATAGAGTCCTCTGGTGTACGTATCTGAAACCGTTCATTTTATCTGACTATTTTAAATAAGAAATTCATACAACTAACATAATTATTATCATTTTTGATACCCTACAGAATTACAGTAGCAGATTCTAAAGTTTGAAATCAGAAATTCATGCAACTAACATAACAATTATTATCATCATTTTTGACATCCTACAGATTCCCAGAGAAGATTCTAAAGTTTCTTGGAATTTAGGAATCTTATGAAGAGTAAAGAAAAATTTAGCTGTTCACTAGCAGAATTCAGTAGTTGTTTGCCCAGTCTGAATTTCATTAGAGAGAAAATGATCTATTTCTTAGTTAGGTGGGGTAGACTGTAATTTTTATGCTTAATTCCAGTCCTAATGTGTCATTTAATTAATAAAGAGCCATGGAGAAACAATCAGTTTAGCTCATATTTAAGCAACTGTTTTAAAATTACCTAAACACAAAATATAAGCCATTTTAAATAAGAAAATTCACCTTAATGAAAGATTCTAGATAGCCATTTGGGGATTGCTTAATCTGTAGATATTTTAGAGGCAATATTTAGAGAAAAAGGATATAAATGCTATACCATTTAGTATAAATTATGTCAAGGAGATGTGCTAATCAGATTGGTAGAATAAGACAGCCATCCATAGAGCTTGTCAACGTGCAAATTAGGGCGAAAAATGTGTCAACACTGACTTTTGTTTCTTGAAAAAGGAGAGTTAAATGTTTTTAAACTTAATTAAGCAATTGTTACCTATTTCATGTTTATAACTATAAATTTCAATTGAAATGTTGGTAGATTAATTGTACTCCCATTTTTATAAGCTTTAATTTGAACTGACAATATTTACATTGATGTAATACAAAGGAAAAGAGAAACCCTCTCTCTTATTAGAGAAAACCATTGAACAATTAAAATTTTAAGTAATTATTTAATTGCTTCATGTTCAAATACTTTATCATCTTATAAGTCTAATTGGTCATTCATTTAAAAAATATTTTTTCTGCTCTTTCTTTAAAACTTCCATTTAAGTCAAAAATGTAGCCCAACACTATTCATTGAAACATTCTAAATAACATTTATTCATTACTGCCAAACATAAGCACTTCATCCCTGACACATTTAACAAGGCAAAATTACATGAAATTATCTATTTCCAGAATGTTAGACTCTATTAGAGGTCTCAAGTCAAATATACTATGAATGTAGGTACCTTAGACTGTAAATTGCATGAGCAAACTGAATAGTTTTGATGATTATACATTGGTGAGAAATAAAATCTTAACTGACTGAAGAACATTTTAAAAACCTAGTGGTGGGCAAATATTCACTGTGTTTGATATACCTGAAAACATCACTTTGGCTTTGGTAAAATATACATGTAAAGATATAGTGAGACAATGTTTCAAAATGTATTCGCATCAGGAAGCCATGACAAAGAGTTTGATAATTAACTAGCACATCGGAAGAGTTTAGAGCAAGAGAGTGACATTTTATTTTCTTCAAATATCTGATTGTCTCCCAGATCAATTTTTAAAAGTCGGTTTCAGTGAAATGTCTGTGGACTTGCTTTCACAAACAAGGGTATAATGAAGAGAAATGAAACAAAGAGAAATGAAAATAGTAGAATACCTAACAATTTCAAGAATAACCAAAAGACACAATACTAGATATTTTCCAGTAGGCATCTTAATGGTATGATAACTGAGACAACAAAGAAATGCTTGTGATAGTCTATTAATGAACATAAGCAAAATCAAAAATGGGAGCTCAATAGGTCTGAAACAATAGTGCCCAGAAGCATAATTAGGGTGAAAAGCCAGAACTTAGAGAATACTTTTAGAAGGAAATTATAATAAGCATCAGCAAGCATCACAGTAAGAGAAATAACATGAATTTAGTTTTGATAGGTGTAAAAGAAAAACAAAAATAAGATGTCATCAGAACTCTTCAAAGCTATATATAAGGAATGAATATAAACATGTTGAATAAACATCACCTCTACCTTAATGTCATAGAGAAAAAAACACAAGGAAAAAAGAGATAAGATGTGTATATTTATAAAACTCTCTGCTTCAGACATAATATTAGATACTCATTTGTCTTACACAACCGCATTCAATATAGATATCTTAATCTCCATAATTGAGATCACGAATTTAATTGCCCAGAGTCTCACAGCTTGGATTGGATATACAAGAAATGGGCAGGTGTCTTATTTATCTAACTCTCAAGTCAATGCCACAATATCATGATAATGTGTTATAGTTTTACCTGATATAAACTGCTAACTTCATCAAATATTTATAATAATAACTATTTTATTGCTAGCACTTAGAATTTATACAATGTTTTGACAATCATATTTGATCCTTATAACAATAAGGACATGTTGACAAAAGTAAGACATTTAGAGAGTAAGAAAATCTTGCACAAAGTCACACATTTGAATATTTATTCAAATAAAATATATTATGTACATTTTAATGACTAACACTTTTGCAGGATACTAACTCTTTTTTGTCTATTCAATAAATGTAGATCATATTAAATTAAACTATTTGCTAAACCATAAAGAGTTAACGTATCTTTCTTGTCCACTAAAATCTAATGTTGTAACTGCTACTCAGTTGCTTAAATGGGATTTAAAGTCAATGTATTTCAGCAACTCACCTGAAAGATTTGTCTTTTTAATGCTTTTGATATCTAAATAAACAATATAATTTGCAAAAAAAGAGGGGTAAAAAGGGGCTATATCCCCATTGTTTCATCTCTTTAGCAGATTTGAAATGACTGTGCCTTACTTTGAAATTCCGGGTGTGAATATACTATATATTTTTAATATTTTGCCCAGAATACAGTAAGCCTTCAATAATGTGAACACCTTAGAAGATAAAATCAACTCAAACACCCACTTATTTCTTTCATTTCTAATGTAATCTTTATCTTTGCCAATTTGCTGGAGCCATATCTGACTTGGATATTGTATCTGTGGTGCTTGGCAGATTGTCTGATATGAAGAACTCAACAACTCTCTGTTACATAAAATAATGAATAACCAGTTGACTGATTCAAGGAATGAACTGTCTTCTTTCATGTTTATATGCCATTAACTCTTCATTAAGTGTGTCTCTATATAGTATGTCCAATATTTATATATACAGAGATAATCTTACTTTGTATACTATCATGGCAGTCTAGGTATTATTCAAATTTTTCAGACAAACACATACTATTGAGAAGCATTTGAGAAGTATCTCAGTGTCAAACAGCCCATATTCTCAGAATTATAAGGATATCATAGCGTAATAAAGTTAATGAATAATGCTATGCTGCTTGTGTAAATCTATAATAATATTATATAGAGGATTAACAGAAGCTTATAATAAAGGTAAGTAAGCATCACAAGTAGCTCTTGCCATCATTATCATCACATCATGGTTTACATTCTGTCTTGTGCAATGAAGCATAACATAGAACCTGTGTATGGGTTCCACATCCGTGTGTTCAATGAAACATAGATCAAAATTATTTGGAAAAAAAAACAATACAACAATAAAAATAATACAAATTTTAAAGTGCAACTATTTACGTAGCATTTACATTGTATTAGGTATTATAAGTCATCTGGAGGTGATTTAAACTATATGGCAGGATGTGCTTTGGTTACTTGCCAATACTGCACCATTTTATGTAAGTAACTTGAGCATCTGAGGATTTTGCTATCTTAGGGGTCTTAGAGAGAATCCCCTCTGGATACTGAGGGACAATTGCATATAAAATGTGTACAATATGCTATGCTAATATACATACACACACATATATGTACACACACCATAGTAAAATGATTATTACAGTTAAATATATTAACTAATCTTTCTCCTACATAGTTCCCTTCTGTGTGTGTGTTTCTGAGTGTGGTAAGAGCATCAAAAATCTACTCTCTTGGCAAGGTTTTAGTATACAAGAGCAAGGTTTTAGTATACAAGATTATCAACTGTTGTCCTTGTGCTATGCATTGGATCCATAGACTTATTTATCCTACATAACTGCAAGTTTGTACCCTTTGGCTAACATCTCCTCATTTCCTACCCTTCTCTGCTACAAGCATAATTTTAATAACAGTTTTCAATTAAAATGAGATTAGAAATATGTTAGAGCTGATGATTCATATTATAAAATATTTATTAATGCAAAATAATAGTTTAACAAGAATCCTTTCAGAAAATATGACAAACAGACTTAACACTTGCAATGATGCTTTCCTAATCCTACAAAGGATTCTGGAATAATTTTTATTCAGAATACATTTATTTATTTATATAATGCATGTTTATGAAAAGGTAGAAAACGTTATTTGCAGAAATGCTAATAGAGCATTGAATAAATGGCAAAGAATAAATTTATTAAAATATTATTTATTTGATAGAAATACATTTATTTTCATGAAAAATAAATTTTCAATGTAACTGTTTCTGTTGAGAGTCTTTTATTTTAAGGAACACAGTAAGACGATTATAGATAATGGAATAATATATAGATCATTTACTGACTGTTTAAAAGCAAAATGACCACAATGGGAAATTGGGAAAGGGGGACATTTCGTTATTTTCTACATAGGAAATACAAATAATTGCAATTTAGCTTTTAAACTGATAGCAATACTCAGAGTATCATCATGTCTTAAGGGCATGTAATAATAGAATGCATGAGCTGAATAAAACTGTATACTATTTTTATGTGGGAATGGGAATATAAATGAAGAAAAAAATATACTCTGTCAGAGAGGTAATAAATATCTCCCAGAGGGCACAGCATTCTGTTAAGTAACTCAGTTTTTTTCTTTACCAATCACTATTCCCCAAATCTTTGATTGACTAATTAACCCAAGGGATATTTTGAGAAATACTGGAAAAAATAAAACACTTGTATTTCTACTGTGGACCCAGTGCTTATCTCTACAGAATTCAAAGTATATTATAGACTTTTAGGTTCTTATAATCTATTTGCAAAGTTTTCTGAACAATAAGGTACCCCACAGCAGTAAATCTTTCTTACATGACTTTTTCCACTACCAGAGACAATGTAGTTTCATCTATTTAAATAACATTCTAAATTACAATCTTATAACTTCAGAAGTATTGCATTAATTTACCTTAAGTTAATAATACATTGTGTGGTATTTAAAATTCTGTGGCAGAATTTGTTAATTAGACTTCAAAACTTATGTCTTTGATAAGGACTTGAACCCTGATGAAATTTTCAGTACCAAATTGAGCAATTAGATTGATTTAGCCAATAAAAATGGAAGCCAATGACACTAAGGCCAAAGAGATCATAATATCTATTGTAGAGATATGGTAAACATACTGATCAAATTAAAATATGTGTGATTGGCCAGGTGCCGTGGCTTATGCCTGTAATCCCAGCACTTTGGGAGGCTGAGGCGGGTGGATCACAAGGTCAGGAGTTCAAGACCAGCCAACATGGTAAAACATCGTCTCTACTAAAAATACAAAAATTAGCTGGGCATGGTGGTATGCACCTGTAGTCTCAGCTACTCAGGAGGCTGAGGCAGGAGAATCACTTGAACACAGGAGGCAGAGGTTGTAGTGAGCCAACCTCTCAAGGTCCTATGAGCATTCCTCCAAATAATAATGTTTTCTACTTTTTCATAAATATGTGTTACATAAAGAGACCTCATAGATACATCTCTATTAAATGGCATGTTATGCTCTAATGCAATTATAGGGCTGAAAATAAAGGAAGAATTTGGTTGTTGCCTCTATTTAAATAATAAGCAAATATTTTTTAAAAACCCCTAAAGAATAGATAATGAATAGCCAAATTCAGAAGCACTAAGAGTTTGAGATAAGAAAATACATTTAAGGGAGAAAATATCCATGTAATTATTAATGAGTAGACAAGAGTAAGAATAAGGTTATACTGAAGAACAGGGGAATCAGCTTTAGCTGATTTAATTATCTATTAAGTCCTTATGTGGAAATTATCTTCTACCTCTTATCTACCTTTTGGAAATTTGAGAAATATCTTAACAATTTTCAGTCTGTTTGTAATAGTAAATTGAAGAAAAAAGAGATTTAGTGAGGATTAAAAATGGTGCTGATTGTTTTAATTTGACCTGCATGCAATTTAACTCAAGTACATTAGGACAACAAGTACACAGGTGGTAGCAGGAGCAAATAATAAAAATGAACCATTAAATGTGTTTGGATGAGAACCAAAGGAGAAAATTGTTGACACATGAAATTATACTTAAAAAAAAAAAAAGGGAGAAGAAACTGTTTTGCATGAAATTGTGTCTCCTCAAAATTTCTATGTTAAAATTCCAAGCCAGAGTGCCTCAGAATGTGACCTTATTTGCAATAGGGTCTTTACGGAGGTCATTAAGATAAAATGAGGTCATTAAGGTGGGCCCTAATCTAATGTTACTGATGTCCTTATAAAAAGGGAACTTTGGAGACAGACACAGACACAGGAGAATGTCAAGTGAAGATAAAGGAAGAGATCAGCGTAATGCTTCTACGAGCCAAGAACACCAAGATCTGCCAGCAAACCTCCAGAAGCTAATGGAAAGCCATGAAATAAGTTCTTCCTCACAGGTCTCAGAAAAAAATCAGTTCCCTCAACGTCTCCATCTTGGACTTCTGGCCTCCAGAACTGTGAAATAATAGATTTCTGTTGTTTAAACCACTCAGTGTCTGGTATGTGGTCTTGACAGCACCATTTAACAAATACAGAAGCTGTATGCAGGGCAGCAAAATAGACACAAGCTTAAAGTTAACTAGTGATTACACTTTCAGAATAAATCAGCCTTTTAAATCTTCACCCGAAAGTGAGTATAATGTGGTTTTAAAGAGATATTATTTTGCTACATTTTTATTAGGATAGTGTTAAACTATCTGATATCGTTTGTGTCAGTGTGCCTACCCATTGGTTCTGTCCAATGGTAATCACAGTGTTGGAGGTGGTGCCTGGTGGCAGGTGATATGATCATAGGGGCAGATTTCCCCTTTGGTGGTGTTCTCCTGATAGTGAGCTTGTTATCAAGAGATCTAATTGTTTAAAAGTGTGTAGCACCTCCCCCTTCTCTCTCTCTCTTCCTCCTGCTCCAGGCCACGTAAAACACGCCTGCTTCCCCTTCACCTTCTGCCATGATTGCAAGTTTCCAGAGACCTCCACGGCAATGCAACCTGTACAGCCTGCAAAACTGTGAGCCACTTTAACCTCTTGTCTTTATAAATTACCCAGTCTCAGGTATTTCTTTCTAGCAGTGTGAATATAGACAAATATATTATGCTAACATTTTTTTCTTTAAGTCTCTTTGTAATTTTGTCTTAGAGTGAGAGGCAAGCCTTTACCCTTGTCTGACAGAGCAGCTTTCTACTCTTTGAATATATTTTATTGTTGCCTTTATGAACACATTTTGTGATCAATTTTATGTTTGTCTGCTTATTAAAATGGGTACATTAAATTTACGTATTCTTTGTGTCAGAAAACTCATGTAGAAAGTACAAAAAATATGTGCAAGCAAAGATTAACAATTCATTACAAAGCAAACAACCACATAGCAACCCAAATTATGACAATGAAAATTTCAAAACCTGGAGCCTCGTGTGTGTCCTTAGCTAGTTATAGACTATGATTCCTTCTTCAATGGTCATTATTCAAATTTGAGGGTAAAAATTTCTCTTTTCTTTATTATTATACTCCAATATATACATTCCTAAGCATTATTATTAAATATTGTTTGTGATTTAAGGGATGCTGGTTACAGTAGTGATATACTGGTTGTGAAAGCAGATTCACTGTCTCCTATGCAGCTGAAATGGCAAAGCTGTCATGAAGCTTATCTCATTTTGTTGTAGAAATTCAAGTCAAGAAGAACAGAGAGACTAAGAGACACAAAAGAATGTCTTTATTAGAGCTCCGGCTGACAGTGGTCTCACTTCCTGTAATGGCAACCAGCCCTGAACAAAGAGAACATACTGCTTTTATATAATTTGAGGTGGGAAAACAAGGCAGGAGACAGGTTTCAGACAAAGACAGTTAATCAAGTTGAACAATCTCGGGCTTTGTGGTTATTTGACTTTAAAACCTTGCAGCTGAGGTTGGAGGTTGAAAGATTGAGGAGGAGACCAGAAAAACAGAAATTGCATAATTACGTGCAGGCGGCAGACCTGAAGATACACTTTGGTGCTCTTATCTAAGTAGGGAAGGAGTTGTACTTGGTCTGCTTTGCCTGTACTTTCTCTAAATACAGGATTTATGACTAGCCTGGAATGTGGGCTGTGAG
>CAUYLG010071282.1:0-44349 GCA_963573385.1 Cacajao melanocephalus | reverse complement strand
CCTCTCTTATATTTTCCGTGGCGTGGGGTTTGGTTACCGCCACCCTTATCTTTTTTTTTTTTTTTTTTTTTTTTTTTTTTTTTTTTTTTTTTTGAGATGTAGTTTCACTCTGTTGCCCAGGCTGGAATGCAGTGGCACAATTTCAGCTCATTGTAACCTCCACCTTCCTGGTTCAAGCAATTCTCCTGCCTCCACTTCCCAAGTAGCTGGGACTACAGGTGCATGCCACCACACCTGGCTAATTTTTGTATTTTTAGTAGAGATGCGGTTTCACTGCATTGGTCAGACTGGTCTTGAATTCCTGACCTCAGGTGATCTGTCTGCCTCAGCCTCCCAAGTGCTGGGATTACGGACAGGAGCCACCTCGTGCCTGGCTTCAATCTACTGTTTATCTTCATGAGACCCACTTTTTTAGCTTCACATATGAGTAAGGACATACAGTATTTGTGTTTCTGTGCTTGGCCTATTTTGCTTAACATAATGGTCTCCAGTTCCATCCTTGTTCCTGCAAATGACAGGATTTCATTCTTCTTTATGGTTGAATAACATTCTATTGTATACATAAACCATGTTTTCTTTATCCATTCATCCATTGTTGGACACTTAGGTTGATTTCATAATTTGGCTATCATGAGTAGTGCTGCAGTAAATGAGGGAGTGAATATATCTTTTTGATATATTTATTTCCTTTATTTTGGATGTATACCCACTATTGGAATTGCTAAATCATATCATAGCTCTATTTTTATTTTTCTCAGGAACTTCCATGCTGTTTTCCATAGTGGTTGTACTAATTTTCATTCAAACCAACAGTGTATGAGGATTCCCTTTACTCCACATCCTTGCCAGTATCTATTATTTCCTGATTTTTTTTTCATGAAAGCCATTCTGACTATGTAAGATATCTCATTGTGGTTTCCATTTGCATTTTCCTGATTAGTGATGTTGAACACTTTTTCATATACCTTTCAGACATTTATGTCTTCCTGAGAAATGTCTATTCACATCTTCTGCTCATTTTTAAATTGAATTATTTGTTTTTTTCCTATTGAGTTGTTTGAGCTCCTTATATATTCTGGTTACTAATCCCTTGTCAAATGGATAGTTTGCAAATATTTTCTCCCATTCTGTGGGTTGTCTCTGTGTTGATTGTTTCTTTTGCTGTGCAGAAGTTTTTTAGCCACATATAATCCCATTTGTCTATTTTGTTTTTTCTTCACCACCTTTGAAGTCTTACACAAAAAAAGTCTTTGCTCAAACTGATGTCCTGGAGCATTTCCCCAATATATTTTACTAGTCGTTGCATAGTTTCAGGTTTTAGATTTAAGACTTTGATCCATTTTGCTTTTATTTTTGTATATGGTGAGAGATAGGGATCTGGTTTCATGCTTCTGCATGTGGTTATGCATTTTCCCAGCACTATTTATTGTAGAGATTGTCCTTTCCCCATTGAATGTTCTCGGCACCTTTTTCTAAAGGTGGGAATGCAGATATCTCTTTGATACTCTTCCTTCCTTCCTTCCTTCCTTCCTTCTTCTCTTTTTCTTTCTCTTTCTTCCTTTTTCTTTCTTTCTTTTCTTTCTTTTTATACTTTTTTTGAGACAGAGTATCACTCTGTCACCCAGGCTGGAGTTCAGTGGCATGATCTCAGCTCACTGCTGCCCCACCTCCTGGGCTCAAGCAAGCCTCTCACCTCAGCCTCCCAAGTAGCTGGGACTATAGGTGGATGCCACTATGCCTGACTAATTTTTTAATTTTTTGTGGAGATGGGGTTTTGGTACATTGCCCAGGCTGGTCATGAACTCTTGGGCTCAAGTGATCTGCCCACCTCAGCCTCCCAAAGTGCTGGGATTACAGGTGTTAGCCACTGCACTGGCCCTTGACTTTTTTTCTTTTGGATATATACCCACTAGTGGAATTATTCAATCATATGGTAATTCTGAAATGAGCTGTCTATAAATGCATGGACTTGTATCTGAGTTGTCTTTTCTGTTCCATTGGTCTATGTGTCTGTTTGTATGCTAGTACCATGGTTCTACATAAATTTTAAGAACCACAAAATTACTTTTTTCCTACTTGTATGAAGAATGTCATTGTATTTTGAACTATTTGTAATGCCTTCTCATTTAAACTTCCTCCCCTTGCCAGCATATATAAATACACATCTTTTGAAGTCTACTTTATTGTTAATGTATCAATTTTCAAATGAGAAACTGAGGCATAGGCAGCTGAAGTTACACAGGGGCCATATATGGAGCTAGCTTTCAAACCCAGGCAATCTGGCTTCAAAGCCCACATTGAGTAGTAAACCTCAAGATGCCAACGAGCGATGCTGCCCTCTGCTGGAGAAAATAAGCTGTTGGCTCTAACGCAGAGTAGCCTTGGATGGTACCAGAGGCCACTGGGGCAGCCTGGCGGAAAAAAACCCCCCTGTTCCAAAGGGATTCTGTGTATGGCGATAGTTAATAATTCTGTTTGTATTTTCTTGAGGAAACTGTGAACGTAAAACAATCAGAAAAAAAGGAGTAGGGACAGAGGCAATAAGGAAACAGTTCGAGGGGAGGCAAAGCAGGAAAAAACAAGGCAGAGGATGATGCAGTGAGCAGGTGGAATCTCCAGGGCCTGTGAGTCTCCAGTACAGGTAACAAAGCAGCCAAGTCCCCAGGGCTGCCCCTGAGACCTCACATCTGCTGTTGAATCTAGAACAGTGATAAAGAGTTTTCTGCTTCTCCATTAGGCCTGGCTGGGAGATCCTTGAAATGGTTTTCTGGGTCTCCTCACCACACACCTGCCACCCTACACTGTGTAAACTTTCAATGAACTCCCCTCCCCCGACATTTGAGATGGTCTGAGCGCTCTTTCTTCTTTGGTGTAGGTCCTGGGCAAATCCCTGCCACCCTTCTCCTCCCTGGGTCTCAGGTTTCTTTTCAGTATAAGGCAGTTTGGGTTCTCAAGAGGGTAGTCTGCCCTACTGAGGGCAGGTGGGGGGTGTGTGTGTGTGTGTGTACACACGTGTACACGTACAGGTTAGGGAGAAATGTTGGTTGTCACAAAGACTTGGAGGAGGGTGCCACTGGCATTTAGCACCCAAGAACCAGAGATGCTAAACATTGTGGCAATGCCAATAGTAACCCTGTGGAGAAACACTGGGTCTATACGGTTGTTTATTCGTAAAAAATATAAAAAATTCACTTTCAATTTTGAAGTTCTGTTAAATGGAATTCTTGAAGTAGAATGGTAGAATATAAAGGAAAATGATAAATAGCTCATGACTTGCATGAAGCCTTTCAGACAGGATTTTCAATTCTGTGTGATTTTCTTAAAAAAAAAAAAAGTTTTGCTGTGACTAGAAGATTTCTGGCTATTTCTAATGTTTGTGAGCTCTGAAGATCTAAAGTCATGATCACATTAGACACAGATGTCCAAAGAGTGAACAGTGAGTGTCCCATTGATAAAATTGTGTGGTAGAATTTTCCCGAGTTGTAGAAAAATAATTTTTGAAGCCATTGGTACCTGTTTTGATATGTCTGCTAGTGAACACTAATGGAACGTTTGGCAAAGGCACACTGGAGCATACTTTGAGAAGGAGCCTTTCTTCAGGGCCAACTGCAGTTGCTTTTTTTGGTCCCCCTGAATCATAGATGAATCTGAAACTTAAACTGTGGTCATTCCTTACCATTCAGTATATTTTAATTTTTATTATTAATTTTATTATTTATTGTTGTTATCCCTTGTGTTATTTTCTGTTGTATCTGAGTACAATGTGATTTCATCTTTTTATTAACTCATTTTTAAAAACTTGCTTGCATCCTAATTTCTGTGAAATGATAGTCTGCTAAACTACATATTTTTTCAAATATACTCTAAAGTACATGCATAACTATTTAAAAGTTTTAAAGTTCATCCATGTACTTACTACCTTAAATCATCTTGAGTAAGTGTAAACCATAACCATACACTATAAAAATAGTGTGAGAGATTTTTAAAAACCAGGATCCTACATAGGCACCAGATGGCTTAAAAGAGAATGTAAAAATGCATGTTTATAGAATGGGTGCACATGAATTTATAATAGAGTTAATTGACTTAAGCATGAGTGTGAATGTGTGAGTTTGTATGTCTGTGTGAGAGACAGAACAGTCCATTACACCTACTATTCATTGTGGCCTTATGTGGCATTCTTGTATCAACTTCCAAATACTCCTTAATATAGTAGAGTGTGGTGGTTTATGCCTGTAAATCCAGCACTTTGGGAGGCTAAGAGGGGCCAGATCACTTGAGGTCAGGAGTTCCAGACCAACTGGCCAACATGGTGAAATCTCTACTAAAAATACAAAAATTAGGTGGGCGTGGTGGCAGGTTCCTATAATCCCAGCTACTCAGGAGGTGGAGGCAGGAGAATCACTTGAGCCTAGGAGGTGGAGGTTCCAGTGATCACGCCATTGCACTCCAGCCTGGGCGACAGAGTGAGGCTCCATCTCAAAAAAAAAAAAAAAAAAAAAAAAAAAGAGAAAGAAAAAGAAAAACTCCTTAATAAGTAATTGGTGAAATACTTACCCAGCATACCATAGTTAATTACTATTGCTGTGTACAAAAAGCAAATAAATTTGAGAGGCAGGTTAGTTTCTTCTGGCTTATCTAAAGTGGATATACAATGACTTCAAGGTTTTGGAAATCATTGAAACATAACTCTTGGACCCTGTGGCAAAGACAAGGGAATAATTCTGAAACCTGGCCACAGAATTGAAGCTGGGTAAGGAGGGAAGTGAGGACATGATGAGGGTGAGGGAGAATTTAAAAGGTGGTAGGGTTAACAGAATGTGGTCCCAGGGAAGTTGAGTACCAGAGGCCCTGCATTTTCTATATGACCTAAAGGTTCCCAGGAATGGAGACAGGAAGTCCGCATTTCTTAAGGCCTCACAGTCAAACTCCTACTTTACACAGACCCACATTACTGGGGAAAGGTTCACATGTGGCCAAAACACCCTCCACCAGATAAATTCATAAAAAGGAATTAAAACCTTATTCTATTATTTCAAACATAAGGGTTCCTCCATCAGCTATGCCTTTTTCTTTGAAATTACTGAATAATCACAATGATAGCTTCAAATGTATGGAGGACCCTCAATGTGTCAGAATTCTTGTTAAGTCAAAAGGAAGAATTCTATTTACAGGGAGCGAAGGCCAGTCCATTGTCAGGCCAACACTGTCCATAGATTTTGTCCACGTAGATTGCTTCTTGCAAGCTGCACGTGGGCAAGGATTCTTACCTGTTTTGTTCAGGGTCCAAGCACCTAGGCTTAGCACATAGAAGGCTCTTAAACATTTGTTGAATGAATGAATGAACCTCAACCTTTCTCACCTTCAGTGAAAAGCATTGCAAGGTGATTGAGGAGAAAATAAGGAAGCCTCAGTCCCTGACATTTGTTGAGAAAGGGGTGGAGGAGATGTTGAGGGGTGGGGAGAGGAGGCTTTTCCATGGACTCTGCAACACTGCTGTAGAGAGAACCAAGCACTTGAAATGCACCACACCACCCCTAGGTGAGAGCCCATTTCAGAGACCATAGCCCCAAAAGTGCAGATGGTTCCCCTGTTCCCTCTCCTTGGACAAGTCCCATTAGTCTGTCTGGCCTTACCTTTCTAAAGAACTTTGCAGATTGAAAATCACACTAATATACTGTTATTCAGTCCCCAGAACTCTCAGTCCCCTCTTTTTTCGCCCACCCCAACCCCAAACTGTCAAGCTTACTCTCTTTCTGCCCTGTCTTCGAGGAAGCTTCCCCAACTGCCACTACCACTGTCCTGTCCAATTTCACTGAATTTTATTTTCAATAGACGTATTTTTTAAATGTCCCTCTAAAAGCGGCATATAAGATTTTTATAAGATTGCTAACTTAGTAAGATTTCGCCCATGTGAATCAATCTCCAAATCATAGAAAAACGTCATTGAACTCATAACCGTGTTTCAATCCGGGGTTTGGAAAAAAGGTGCACCACATGGAAGTCATGGTGAAGATCCATTTTGCACAAAATGCACGCGCAGGCATGGTTCAGTATCACGGTGCAGTGTGTGCGTGTCGGGTGTCTCACCAGCCACACTTCGGCTCTGTAAAAGTGGGTTGGGGAAGCTGGGGTCTCCCATCCTTTCACAGCCCCCGCAGGCCCTGGGTGAATGCTCGTCTAGTGAATTCACAGCTCCCTGGGGGAACTCCCAGCTGCGGGGCAGGGCAGCAGGGTGGAGAGATCGACCTGCGGAGAGGCCTCGACCTTCATCTTAGCGAAGCCTCGGAGCAGGGAGCTGCACCTCGGCGTGCCCCGCCTGGTGCCCTGAGCCGCGTGGTCCTGGGTCGGGTTTGCAGGCGGAGGCGGCTAGACTCCCTGAGGTCCTCTCGCAGGTGGCGCCCTCCGAGCCGGGCGCGCGGTGCACCCACGCCCCGCAGCCCAGCGCCGCGTGGCCATCCAGAGGGATTTGTCAGCGCGCCCTATATAGCCGCAGACAGCTGCCATCTGTTATGTTTAGTAACACCACCACGCCGCTCCCCCTTCCTTGAGAATAAACCCGCCTTGGTCATTAAGCCAGGAGGATATTTTTTAACGACTCCCACTCCTTCTCGCAGGCAGGCTGCGCCCATAAGGCCGTGTCTGAGTCTTGAGCGCCAAATTCTGCTTCCTCACTATGTCCTGGGCCCAGTCTGAGCTGGACAACCCGTCCACTGTGGGCTTGGGCCCCAGGCAGGTGCTTATAGGAAAAGGCGGAGAGAGCGCCTCCCTTCATGGGTGCAGTGAGGAGAAAAATCCGTGGTGTGTGCACCATTTTAATGCATCGCATTTCAGCACTGCAAATGCGAAGTGTAAATTGGGCTAGAATATGATTGTGAATCAGACCAGACGTCATGATTAATTTATCACCGTGCTCCAGATACATCAGCTAAAATAATATGAATTTAAAGTAACGGTTCCTCCCGCCTTTGTGTTTGCTGGTCAACTCTAAAGAATAGATCGCTAGAGAAATAAAGGAACTTAAGAGTCCACTCTATTCTTCTATTAGCGGAGCATGAACATAATTAAACATTCTCAATAAGGTTTCTTCCACCGTTTGAAATTAAATTTGCCCACCCACATTTTGTATTCATCTGTGTAACACGCTCACTGACACACCCTGAGCTGCTGATAAACATTGAGATGGAGATTAGCTTTTTCATATTTCAGGCAACGTTTACGATGCCTCAAGTTCTGATTCCAAAACCTGCTGATTATCAGAATTGTCTAGGGCCTTGCCACTAAAAGTATGGTCCATGAAGTAGCAGCACTGTATCACTTTAGAGATCATTAGGAATGCAGAAATCTCAGGCCCTACTCAGACTTATTGATGGGAATCTAAATTTTTGGAAGTTTTTTCTAAATTATTAACAGGACCTGCTATCCCCACACCACCTCCCCCATTAAAGTTTGAGAAGAACTGATCTAGTTTTTTTAAAAACCACAAATACCTTTGCTCAGACATCTATATACGTTTAGTAAGCAGCCCAGCTGAGTAGTCAAGTTTGGAGGTCACTGGTCTTTGAGGCTCAAGGTTCAGATGACTTTCATGCTCATGACATGAGCCAAATTTATTAAATCAGTTGGACATCCTCTGAAAGTTTGGTACAGGTGAGTTTATCTGTTCACTCATCCATGAATTACAGACGCAAGAAAGCTTATTAATTATTTAGTTAAATAATGGCACATTTAGTCCTCCTATTAGGAAAGCTCAACACTAGGAAGGAGGATTTTCTCCTTATATAACTGGCCCATTCACTCCCAGACTGAGTGTAGGCATGAGAAAATCTTTTGCTTGGCCATCAAAGCCAACCCCCACCCCCTTCAAATGTTCTGACTGTATTTATAACAGTACCTTTCATTCAGAGGGATACAAACGTCCTTTGTGCTGATGTTCAGTGCTGTTGAGGGCTGTGCTGGAGGACTGTGTCTAGTTCTGGACTTCACAATAAAAGAGGGATGTGGAGACCTTGGCAAAGGTTCAGAAGATATTTGTAAAGGTTATTTTTTAAATTCAGAGTGAATCTTCACATTGTGTGGCATTATCTATAAAATGGACATGAAATGAACCTTGACTATAGTTTGAGATTTTTACTTTAAGAGAAAAACTATTGTCGTAGTAAGTGGATGAAGAGGAAAGAATGTATCTGAAGCACAGGTTTTCACCTTGTGCATTACAATGACCTGGAGAAATTTTTAAAATCCCAGTGTCAGTTAAGTTGTGTGTGGGGGGGTTCTTTGTGGGTGGGACCTGGGCATCAATGTTTTTTCAAGCTCCCTGGGTGATTCCAGTGCACAGCTCCTGAGCAGTGCTTCTGCAACTTTAATGTCATTGGCACCACCTGGGAAGTTTGTTAAAATTCAGACTGTGGCCGGTGCGGTGACTCACACCTATAATCCTAGCATTTTGGGAAGCCGAGGCAAGCAGATCATCTGAGGTCAGGAGTTTGAGACCCACCTGGCCAACATGGCAAAACCCCGTCTCTACTAAAAATACAAAAAGTAGCCGGGCATGGTGGCACATGCCTGTAATCCCAGCTACTCAGGAGGCTGAGACACTGGAATTCCTTGGAGGAAGGAGGCAGAGGTTGCAGTGAGCTGAGATTGTGCTACTGCACTCCAGCCTGAGTGACAGAGCAAGTCTGTGGGGCTAGAGCTTCTGCAATTCTAAGAAGTATCTAAGTGAATTCAAAGTTCTGATTTATGGACGAGGCTTTGAGTAGCAAAGGCTAGAGGAGTTTGAAAGTAAACTAAACTCTCTTCCAGGAAGAATCTATGATCTTATTTTCAGTCTCCTATGGCTTTATGACACTTGTCAACATGCAAAAGAGATAACTCCAACCACCACATAGGCCAATGAAATGAAAACCAGGCCAGCTGCAGATGCAGTGGCTCATGCCTGTAATCTCAGCATTTTAGGAGGCCAAGGTGGGAGGATACTTGAGGACAGGCATTCGAGACCAGCCTGGGGATCATAGCAAGACCTCATGTCTTTAAAAAAAAAAAAAAAAAAAAAGTTTAAATTATCCAGGTGTGGTGGTATGCACCTGTAGTCCCAGCTACTTGGGTGGCTGAGACAGGAGGATCACCTGAGCCCAGCAGTTTGAGACTGCAGCTGCAGTGAGCTTTTCATCACTGCACTCCAGGCTGGGTGACAGAGTGAGATGAGAAAGAAAGAAAAGAAAAGAAGAAAAATAAAGAAAAAGCAAGCCAGAGTGAGGAACATTGCTTTGGAAGAAAACAATTAGCAATGAACAGTATCTCCTTGAATTGGAAAGTATTTATAGGAGGACTTAAAAGCCAGAAATTTTTCTGGACAACATTATCATCCCTATTCTCACAATTCCATTTTGTCAGCATAGCTTTAGTAGTAAACTGAGTTATATCATATGTGTGATGGGGCAGATGATCAAGTTCAGCAGCAGCTGAGGTGCTAGCACTGTTACATCTATGCTAGTAACATTTGGTCCAAAGCTGCGCCATCTCAGAACCTAGAGGTTTCTCTGAATTCTGGGTATAGTGAGAACCAGCCACTTTGTCAAGAGATTCCATTCAATTGTCAACATGATGGGACAAGTTGGTAAAGCAAAATTTTAAAATGTTTAAACTTGAAAATGTTCACAGTAATATTTATAGTTAGCCTAAATGAAAAGGCTTTACGTGTACTATCATTTAATCCTTGCAGTAACCTTATAGACAATTACTATTGTTATCTCTATTTTACAAATAATACAACAGAGTTTAGAGAAGGCAAGACACTTACCCAAGTCTAGTTTGAAACTGGACTGAACTAGAAACTAGTATTTCTAGAAACACTTTCTAGGAACTAGAAAGTGGCAGAGCCAGGATTGGAAGTCACTGGTTTGATTCCAGAATCCCCACATTAAGCTCAACAGTGTGATAAAAAAGCTAGTTTGCCACTGGGGATTTTCTGTGGATATTCCTGCTGCTATAAGCAGTGTGTTCATGTTTTCCTTAGTCTTTGGTCTAAATATTTTTCAAAAGCAGTCTTTTAATTTTTTGATTAGCTTGGTTACCCAGAGATAAAGCTCTTTAAAGGTCAGATGTTAACTTAATCCTCTTTGGGTTATCATTGAAAAAGATCAGCCGAATTGACCTTGACAAAACTGCCTCCAAGGCGTGGGGACAGACAGTCTCTTTGATATCAGTGAACATAGTTAACTGCTGTTATGGTAAGGGGCATTTACTTTGCCTTTGATAGCAGGCAGATTTGTTTTTCTTGACAAGACCCCTAGTAAAAAGGCTTACTATCCATTTTTAATGTGAATCGAATCGTTCCCTGTTGACATTAGATCCTCAGCCCCAGGGAACACCAGGCTGGCTACTGAGGGCTGCATTAGGCCGATTCAATGGCCAAGAGCATGACAGGAGCCAAACTGCACGGCCAGCAAGGGCGGGCTCATCACTTGCTCGTTGGGCGGGCTCATCACTTGCTCCTCCGCCAGCCTCCACCGCAGAGCCAACCCAACGAAAAAGACAGCCAGGCCGGCGGTTCACATGCCCTTCTGTAAGGACAGCCAGGATTGCCAAGGCAGCAACCTAAACCTCAACCGCAGTCTGCCTGAGAACAGAAATGTGTCAGCTTTGAGTCAACACTGTAACAAATAACTTTATACATAACAAACAGAAAAAGGCATTGTCGTCCCTGGCCTGTGCTGAGATAAAAGACAGCGGTGTGCAGAACCAACCCCAGGGGATATGCCGAGGCGAAGGACACTTAGTGATTGATGTCTGTGCCTGCCGCTCCCGGTCCAAGGGGATAGGGTGATAATAGTCATGACCCTGCCCCTCAGCCTGGCTCTCATTGGCTGGGTGTATGCATGACTATGGCAGGGCCAATCAGAGCCCTTCCCTAGAATTTTTTAAACGGAAGGGAAAAAAGGAATCTGTCTTACCAGTGGCAAGGGTGGAGGGATTGAGGCTTGGGAGCTGTCAGCAGCTATTTTCCCTCCTAGGTGGAAGAAGCTGATCTGGCCAGTGCCGCAGAAAGGAAGGACAGAGAGAGAGTACACAGAGCACCCAGGTGCCCAGCTCCAGTTGTTTCTGAAGCGCAGCTGCATTCCTGACCAGCCATAATTTAGTTGTTCAGCCTTAGATACTCCAAACTAATATAGTCCCCCTTTACCTAACCTAATGTGAGTTAAATTTCTATCACTTGTAACCAAAAAAGTCATACAGAGGAAGTGGGTGGAATTTGATTTTAGCCCCTCCCACTTCATGTTTAGTATCCTCTCCTCTAAAGTGGACAAGTAGTACTTTCTTACAGGGGACACTTTTCTCCCATTTTAAAAACTGACCCATGATGGCTCCTTCCCCTAGGATCTGGGCCCTGGCTTTCTGTCATGCAGCTTTAAGAAAAAGCAAATAATTTAAAATTTTTTTATTTGGGAAAAATCTGCTTTTTTTCATAACAGTGGGAAAAGAAATGCATTTCAACTCAATAAGTCTGAGACTGAGTTGGTCTTCTAGCTGTTGCTTGGACGTCATCAGTGTTGATCCTAGAGATATAGGAATGGAAAGAGTGGGCATTTATTGAACGTTTGTCATATGCCTGATAATGTATGAGGCACAGTTTCTGAAACACTGATTTTCATTAATCCTCACAATCCCAGTTGGATAAAAATTGCTAATCTGTTTTGCAGATGTAGTTGAGAAATACTATTATTTTAACTATTTTCTAATTATTTTATTTGTATCCTTTCTGCTACCATTCAAACATCCATGGAGACTTTCTGCATGCCCTTTCTTTAGGGCACCACTAATATGCCTAGAAGAAAGAAAAGTCTTGGTGTTTGAGCTCAACAGTAAACTTAAAAAATCTATAGCAGATTAAGCTGATTTTCATAGGCAGGAGCTTTTTTTTTTTTAATTCTGAAAGCTTGTTTCTAAATACCAAGGGCAAAGCGAACCTGGATCCCAACTTTATAGTATTAATATAAACCAGGGGTCAGCAAACTACAGTCTTTGAAGGTAAAGTTTTTCTGTAATTAAGTTTTACTGAAGCACAGCCATATCCATTTATTACCTATAGTTACTTTTGCACTTAGTACAGTGGGCTGAGTAGTTGCAACAGAGACTATATGGCCTGCAAAACCTAAAATATTTGCTGTTTGGCACCTTTCAGAGTCTGTGACATCTGTATAAGGATGAAGCACACAAGAAGAAAAGAGAGATGTTTTCTAAAGGAAATAAACATTTGACATGCAGCAGTTAGGGAGAAATGTAAGAGTGGGCGACTAGAACTTAGAGCTTTCTGGGCCCTAGAGAATAGGTGCAGAGACCACCATACTAGTTAAATCCAAGAGACAGAGTGGGAAATAGAAATTTGAAGGGAATTGGAGAGTAGGGGAACTTTAGCTTGGAGGCAACCAGATAGAAGGGTCTGAGGGGAACCTCAATGCAGAGTAGTCTGCAGGAGTGTCCAGAAGCTTTTTTTGTTCCCTGCAAAGTGTCGGAGGTGACTAAAAGGGCAAGCAGACTGAATGAAGTCTCTTAGTTATATGACATGTCAATGCCATCAACAAATAGGCTAGAAGATACATGTCAGAGACCCCAGCTAGTCCAAGGACATCAGCAGGGATGGCACCAACATCCAAATGCCTACAAGAACAGAGGATGTCACGTGTCCCAGAAACTATACCCTCAATGCCTGGGCAACTCTTAGAGCCCTTATTTCACCCTCAAAACTTAGATTACCCTAGAGAGAAGGAAATAGAAGACAGGATTATTCACTAAGTGGTTTCCAAAAAGTGCTGATCGAGCTGCTTGGAGGGTTTATATCTATCTTACTGTTAACTGTGTCTTTTAAATATCCCTTAGAAGTTCTCCCCCAATGAAGAGTCATCAGCATCAAGACAATAATACTGGTATCTGAGACAGCACTGTCCAGTAGAACTTTCAGCTATAATAGAAATGTTCTGTATTGGTCTGTCCTTGCATTGCTCTAAATAAATACCTGAGACTGGGTGATTTGTTAAGAAAAGAGGTTTAATTGGCTCATGATTCTGCAGGCTGTACAGTAAGCATAGTGGCTTCTGCTTCTGGGAGGCCTTGGGAAACTTACAATCATGGCAGAAAGCAAACAGGAAGCAGGCACATCTTACATGGCTGGAGAAGTGGAGGGCGAGCTGCTATACACTTTTAAATGATCAAATCTCGTGAGAACTCACTATCAGAAGAACAGCATGAAGGGGGAAATCTGCCCCCATAATCCAATCACCTCCCACCAGGCCCCACTTCCAACACTGGGGATTCCAATTAAACATGAGATTTGGGCAGGGACACAGATCCAAAAGATATCATTCCTCCCCTGGCTCCTCAAGTCTCATGTTATTCTCACATTGCAAAATACAATCATCCTTTCTTGACAGTCCCCCAAAGTCTTAACTCATTCTAGCATTAACTAAAATGTCTAAACTCTGAAGTCTCACCTAAGACAGGGCTAGTCCCTTCTGCCTATGAGCCTGTAAAATAAAAAACAAGTTAGTTACTTCGAAAGTACCATGGAGTGTAGGTATTGGGTAAATATTCCCATTCAAAAAGGGAGAAATTGGCCAAAACAAAGGGGCTACAGGCCCCACACAAGTATGAAACCCAGCAAAGCAGTCATTAAACATTAAAGCTCTAAAATAATCTCCTTTGACTCCATGTCCCACATCCAGGACACACTGGTACAAGGGGTCAGGTCCCAAAGCTTTGGCTCTGCCCCTGTGGCTTTGCAGGGTTCAGCCCCCATGGCTGCTCTCACAGGGTGGTGTTGAGTGCCAGTGACTTTTCCAGGGTGAGGATGCAAGCTGTTGGTAGCTCTGTCATTCAGGGGTCTGGAGGAGGATGGCCCTCTTCTCAAAGCTCCACTAAGTAGTGCCCTCAGTGGAGACTCTGTGTGGGGGCACAAACCCCACATTTCCCCTCCACACTTCCCTAGTAGAGGTTCTCCATGAGGACTCCACCCCTGCAGCAGGCTTCTGTCTGGACCTTGAAGCTTTCCCACACATCCTCTGAAATCTAGGTGGAGGCTCTCAAGCCTCAACTCTTGCATTCTGTGCACCTACAGGCTTAACACCATATGGAAGCCACCAAGGCTTATGGCTTGCACCCTCTGAAGCAGTGTCCTGAGCTGTACCTGGACCCCTTTTAGCCATGGCTAGAGCTGAAGTGGCTAGGAAGCCGGGAGCAGTGTCCTGAGGCTGTGCAGAGCAGCAGGATCCTGGTTCTGGCCAGGGCTTGTTCTTTGAAATGCCTTCAAGGCCTTTTCCCCAGTAGTCTTGGCTATTATCATTTGCATCCTCATTACTTATGCAAATTTCTGCAGCCTGCTTGAATTCCTCCCCTGAAAATGGGTTTTTCTTTTCTACCGCATGGCTGGGCTGCAAATTTTGTAAACCTTTAGGCTCTGTTTCATCTTTAAATATAAGTTCCAGTTTCAGGTCATTTGTTTGCTCATATATATGACTAGCATAGGCTGTTAAAAGCAGCAAGGCTACATCTTGAATGCTTTGCTGCTTAGAAATTTATTTGGCCAGACGCCGTAAATCATGACTCCCAAGTCCAAAGTTCCACAGATCCCTGGGGCAGGGGCACAGTGCCTTCAGGTTCTTTGCTAATGCATAACAAAAGTGATCCTTACTCTAGTTCGCAATAAGTTTTTCATCTCCATCTGAGACCTCCTTCGCCTGGGCTTCATTGTCCATATCACTACCAGCATTTCAGGCACAATGATTCAACAAGTCTCTAGGAATTTCCAAACTTTTCATCATCTTCCTATCTTCTTCTGAGCCCTCCACACTCTTCCAACCTCTACCCACTCCCCTAGTTCCAAAGTCACTCCCGCATTTTCAGGTATCTTTATAAGAGTAACCCACTCTCAGTACCAATTTTCTGTATTAGTCTGTTCTTGCATCATGATAAAGAAATACCTGAAACTGGGTAATTTATAAAGAAAAGAGGGTTTAACTGGCTCATGCTTCTGCAGGCTATACAGGAAGCACAGCAACTTCTGCTCCTGGGAAGCAGCAGGAAACTTACAATCATGGCAGAAAGCAAATGAGAAGCAGGCACGTCTTACATGGCCAGAGAAGTAGGGGATCCAGGGAGGTGCTATAGTTTTCAACTACCAGATCTCATGAGAACGTACTCACTGTCAGGAGAACCAAGAGGGAAATTAGGACCAAAAGAGAAATCTGCCCCATGACTCAATCACCTCCCACCAGGTCCCACCTCCAGAACTGGGGATTCCAAGGGATCAACATGAGATTTGGGCTAGGACACAGATCCGAACCATATCGGGTCTATATCTGCACTGTTCAGTATGATAGCTGCAAGCCACATGTGGCTTATGATCATTTGATGTATGGCTAATGCAGCTGAGGAATTAAACTTTTAATTTTATCTGATGTTCATTCATTTTAATTATAATTTAAATCGCCACCGTGCAGTCCTGAGAGATCAGATTATTTTCCAAGTACAAAATGTACTGATTTCACTTCAAAATTAAAAGGAGTAACTGAAGAAGTCTAGTTTAAGGGATAGTGGACATCATGACTTCTGTTTTCTAGTCCCCTCAGTTACTGTCTCTGGAGTAAATTCTTGGAGTGTTCTGGTAGGTTCTCCTATACAATACAGATCAGAGGACCCAAGTGAAGAAGCAAAACACAAACTGACATGAGGATGCCTCAAGAGCTTTTATTTTGATCCTCACAGTTCATCTGGTGCTGTTATGGGAAGATGGACAAAGAAATCTCTGAGATCAGGAAAAACACAGATCAAAAAAGGAAACCCAAGGTAAGGAGCAGAAGGTGGGAGTGCAAGACTGGGGTGGGAGGAATGGAGATTAAAAGTACTTGCTCTGTAACATCCTTCCGCTTCCTAGCCCTCTCAAATCCTCTCTGAGCCAGTCCCCCACACCCAGCTGTTTTGGCCTGCCTTCATCCCTTCTTTCCTCCCTCATTCAAGCCTGTAATTACGGACACCAGGTGCATTGATTCCACTCCTCTCTTGTAACTTCATCATTCACGGAGCTGTGAATGGTAATTTGCCAACCTCCATCGAAGTTTCCTTTTAAAAGCAGGATATGCTTGGTGTAATGTTACATCACTAAGAAGCCTGAGACAATAGAAAAGGAAATGGAATTTACCCAAGGAACAAAAGCGTCTGCAGCTCACTTCTCTGTAGCCCTAGATTACAGTGTAGCATTGACTGCTGGGTTCTAGGGGAACAGAGGCCGTGCCCAGAACAGGGAAGGGGCTTCCTGCAGAAGCAGCCCATGGGATAGGTGCTTAGTAGCTCTAAGTGGAGCTTATATATCTTGGCACCTTATATACCAAATAGAGATTAGGGTAAGGAAGCAAAAGGCTGTAATTCATCCATTCAACAGGTTGTAACTGGGGACCATAGAATGGTTAAGGCAGACTTTCTGGGTTCAAATCCTGCTTTAACCAGTTAGTGATGGCACACCGATGGCCAGGTCATGCACCTTCTCTGAGCCTCAGTTTCTCATCTAAGTAATGCTGATGACAACAATGATGCCTACATCATGGTGTTACTTTGAAGATTTAAATGAGATGCTACGTGGAAAGCACTTAGTGTGGTACCTAGCGTGGGGTAAACACAGTGTCAACCAAGTGGTAATATTAGTTTGATTTGCTTTGCCTACCCCTGTGCAAAGTGGCTGTAGGGGAGAGTAGCCACGTTCTTCTGGGCATATCCCTCTGGGCCTGTTATATTCTAAGTCTTGAAGAGAATGATGCATCTGAGGCTGGTTTTACATGCCTCTCATGTCTATGGGCGTCCATGCAAGTCTCTAGCCTTAGGAACGTGCACTGAAAAAGACTGCTTCCTCCTTTCTTATCCTTCCCAAGCTCAGGAAACCTGTCTTGAATTGAGAGGTTAGAAGGGTCCCTCCAGTGAATTAAAAGAAACAAAAAATGCAGTCTTTAGTAAATAACTTTCATCTTGGATGACAGAGGGATGAGCAAATTACCTGTGGTGACCCCAACACAGGGAGCCCTAAGCTCTGTGTGTTCAGGTGCGCACGGAAGTCAGCTGGAGCAGCAACCAATCCCAAGTTTCCCTGGCAGGGGTGGGTATCCTGTCTGTTTGAGATCAGTGCATTTTCCAAGAAGCCAATTCTGGAGGATTAAGCAATCCTGTTTTAGAAATCAAGTTTCTTTGCCACCCTTCCCTACTGCTCTTCTGTGGTCTCCATTGCTTTTGAAGAGTTGGTGGGAATGCAAGTTCCCTGGCCATGTTCCTTTCTCTCTCAGAGATGGGGCTCAAGCCAAGGATTTAGAAATACAGTGGAGTGGTAATGTGG
The DNA here is from genome assembly GCA_963573385.1 of Cacajao melanocephalus. NCBI lineage: Eukaryota > Metazoa > Chordata > Mammalia > Primates > Pitheciidae > Cacajao > Cacajao melanocephalus. The sequence goes on along the minus strand of CAUYLG010071282.1, from coordinate 26,978 downwards.
TGCCTCTGGGAAGGAGAGGGGCCATGAAGGAGGATCAGACACCTTCCCTCAGATGAGCAGTATGTTGCTCAGCCACAGCCCCTTCCCTGACCAGCCCTGGAACAGCCGAAAACACCACCCCTCTGTCATTAACAAAATAAACAAGCAGCCATGGTTTTCAAGTTAGAAATTAGGCCAAATTTAGTCACAGGGATACAACTCATATTCACATCTCTTGAAGTGAACTCTCTTGGCCAGTGGGAAGCAGTTCCTGAGGACGGCCACCTCTAGCTCCTGGCTCCATCAGGACTGTGAGCAGCATCGCTGATGGGCCTGGACATCACAATGCTGGCTTCTGCGTTCTATGCTCCCCAAAGACTGAGAACCTGCCTGGATATATTTCAAAGGTGATTTTTCAAAAGTCATAATGATCTTTTTGCAATGAAAAGATTAACTGGCCAATTGAACCTTGAGACCCAGATGAACTTTAGAAGCAGTGTCTGCTGTGCTGCATGAAATATTTCTTGCTATTCATTCAACTTGACTCACACGTATCTGGGAAGAATTACAATGCCAAAGAACAGAGGATCACCTTGCCTGCAAAGCAGTGGGCAGGGACCCCAGCATGAGCCCTCCTCCTGCTCATAGTAATCACAAGGCCAACTCTATAGGGGCTGGGGACAAAGTAAACAAAGTCACTTGCTGCTCAGGAGGAACCTCAAGCAACCAATGTAGTTTATGGCTTTGAAGAGGTTGAAGGTGCCACAAAAAAGCCGGCAAGAATTTATCTGAATCCACAAATCCCAAGGCTGCCCTATGAAAGGGTGGTGCCAGCTGGTTTGCTGACACACCAAAGGACTCGGGGGACTGGAGAAGTGAAACCACTCAAAGCTTCCCTGAGTTCTTGCTCCCAGGAAGAGAGGAGGGGGTCCCAGGTTGCACCTCACAAGTTTACTCAGGGCAACCTTGGGGGAATAGTTAAGAACTGTTTAGAATGACAGCAGCCCCTGTGGACCTTCCTCATGCCCTGCTCTCCCTAACTTTACAAAAGCAGTTGAATCACCACAGACTGGCTGCATCCTTACCAACCCTTCTTTATTCATTATAACTCGGTGGGACTCAAGAATATGCCTGGAAGGCTCTGGGATGGGGCTTTATGTTCTGTCTCCATAGTAACAACTATCACTTACTGCATACTCACTGTGGAACAGGCCCTGAGTTAAGCAATTGACCTGCAAGCTTAACAGAGGTAGGAACCAACATTCCGCATCAGCTGGCTCTGCCATTCTTCCACCCTGCTTGTCTCTTAGCTGTACAGCATCTGTCACTGTCCCTCAGTGACATGACAGGAATCAAGTCTTTCCCATATCTGTATCTCCTAAAAAGATTAGCTCAGGGACTTGTGCTTACTGTGGAAAGTGTTAAGTAAAATCACCTACTTTTGTACTGGATGTGGGATACAAGCGCCTGCCACATTCACAGCCTCTTTTGGTGGCCTGGATGGATGATCCTGCTTTATCCCACATGACCTTGCTGCCCTACATCACAGGTTGGCACCTGAGTCTAAGGTAGCTGCCTCACTGGCTGGCCCAACAAGCACACTTGCTAATGGATGCTGACTAGCCAGCTGATCAGATCTTGTCTCTTGGGGAATTTGGCTAATGATCCATGGAGGGAATCCATCAGTTGGTGGCAGCATAAGTAGTAAAATTAAGTCACAAACATGGATGAATCTTGAAAGTGAGCAGCAATAGATGCCCATGTGTAAGAGACTGGAGCTGTTATATCCTTGAATGATATAACCCCAAGGCTTTATTTGTCTAGCTAAAATTACATACAGTATTTGGAAACACATTTACTCTTCTATAATCATCATCCAAATGTATAAATACTGTTAAACAGTTTGAGAACAAAACCAAAATGAAAAATAGCCAAACTGCTAGTTCTTAGTTGAGCTCATTGTTTTGAAATTCAGGGTAAGATCAAGCACTCTCCACTGCTGGAAACTTCTTTCTCCCCAACCCCTCTTCCTCATCTACCTCCAACCTCCATGGTCCCTACTGCTGACTTTGGAATGGGATCTCTGACCACTATATCTTTTAATTTTTATTCTTACATTTCTGAGACAGGGTCATGCTTTGTCACCCAGGCTGGAGTGCAGTGGCACAATCATAGCTCACTATAACCTTGACTCCCTGAGCTCAAGTGATCCTCCTGCCTTAGCCTCCCGAGTAGCTGCAGCTATGGGTGTGCACCACCACACCTGGCTAATTTTTTTAATTATCATTGTTTTAGAGATGGGAATTCACAGCATTCCCAAGGTTGGTCTCAAACTCTTGGACTCAAGTGATCCTCCCACCTCGGTCTCCCAGAGTGCTGGGATTATAAGCATGAGCCACTGTACCTGGTCTACAATGTCTAGACTGTAAGCCCTGCCCTGTTTTCCAGAGGGGCTCTGGGTTGAGAAATCAAGGTCTTTTTGGAGAAGTTGTATCTCTAGTTGCTCAGGGAGAAGTATATGTTTTGTCTACTACTACGCAGTACCAAAAAATAAATACCTTCTGATATGTAGGTATTTTTTTTACTCCTTTTTTTTTTTCCAAAATACATTTCTTCTTCTATTCTCACTATAGTTTACTTATCCCCAGTTAATGGGACATTGAATATACTCAGTGAATCCACATATATTCATATATATCTATATAAGATGGAGGCATTATCAACAAATGTGACATGACAACAATAATGACTATATTCTAAAAAGTAAGTCTTGGGCTCAGCTTATAATATAGCCAGACTGTACAAAATTTTCCTTTTCCAAATCATTGCAGATTTGAGGACCTCCATCCTGGGTGCAGTTAGAATAAATAAAATGTCATTGAGCTTCTAAAATTACATGTTTATATAAGTGTTGCCTGGAAGACACAGTGGTTCCTAAAAGTTCGTGATCACAGATTGGTGCCTCCTAGAGGGCAGCCTTCAGGAATCCCTGGTGGTCCCAGGTGGGCTAGGACTTAAAGGTGTGGTGTTGTCGAGAAACAAGGGACTTTCAATGCCACTCAGGATGGAGTATCAGGGACCAGATTAACCCTTCCACATGAAGCAACTACGGAAACACACAAAATATATGAAACAAAGGTTTTCAAGACATTGGACAGTCAGGCAGCGAGGCACAGTGTTGCCTTTGAGAAAGGAAATGTAAGCCTGATGAGTGCTTTGCCTTCCTGCCTGAGGAGACGTTCTAGGCGACAGCCCAAAGGGAGGGAAACAGATAAAGCCTAGTGGTTTGTTGAACAGACAGACTTGTGGGTCCAGGGAAAGCAAGGCCACTTGAGTTCTCAAAACAGAGTTCCTGAGAAAGCTAAAGAGGGAAAGAGCTGTGGAAATCTGCAGAGGTTCCGGCAAGTCCTCAGCTCAGTTCTAATCAGAATCAGATGAAACTAGCTAAGCCTAGGTTAGAACCACCCAACACCTGGTATTGATGTAAACATGCTGCAAGTGCAAACTTTAAGTGACTTCAATTTAACTGGGGAATTTAAAACGTATCACTCTCTATTTGATGAATAAAGAAGACCAGTTGATGAGAAAACCCTCTTTTGGACTGGCTGCTAGAAAGACCAAAGCCAAATGAAGCTCACATGACATGCATTTATTTATTTGTTTTCTTTTCTTTCTTTCATTTGAGAACAGGTACTGTTTATTAACCAGCCAGCTTAGAAAAATAATCATGGTAGACCCCTTAGTTCATTCTTCTAATAAGCCTGTTGATCTGGTCCTCCCTGTTGCCAGCATCTCCACCTTTTACAAAATGGGTGCTCTTTTTCTTCATTCCGCCTCATGGAGAAGATAATTTGAAGGGCCACAGGAAGTTATTTGCTTCTTTGAAGCATTTTCCAACAGTATAGATCTCATGAATCAGATCCTCCATGCAGGTGATGCCATATTTACCAAGAGACTGAGCAATCAAAGCGTTATCTGTCAGTGATTCCCTTCTTACTGATTTTGCCATAACCACGCTTGTAGATTAGTTCATTTACTGACTTCAGATTTAGGTACACCACGCAATATATGGCTCTACAGTCCTCTGCATGTTAATTGAAGCCTGTTGAGCTTCACAAAGGTTCCATTGAAGGTCTGACAAAGGCAAAGAAGCTGCAACACCTTTCGGACATTTGGGCTCACACTGTAAATACCTCTGATCCTGATGACAAACACTAATTTGGGTTCTGCAGGTACATAAAATGCCAGCTTTTCTTGCCATCCTCGCCATTCAAATTTCGGTTCTGTACGTCTACCAATATTCCTTGTGATGTGCTTCATTTTTTCGTAGATAAGCTTCCTCCTTGCCTTTTGAAGCATCTTTTGGGCAAACTCCTTTCTCAAACTCCTTTCAGCTTTGCGAAATTCCTTTAGTTTTTCTTAAGGGTTTCTGGCACAGCAGGGACCTCCTTCTTCTCTTCTACACCTTCCATGGTTCTAGCCGGGAAAACAGTGACATGCATTTTCTATACCAGCCTTATTTCAGGCTTAATCTTACTTTTGCTCTCCTTGCTTCCCTTAATTCTAGTCCTCTCTCTTAACAAAATTACCAGATTGTATTTGAAAACTACTTTTTAGAATAAGGTGTAAACAAAGAGTAAAATCAGGACTCATGTTTTAGAAAGAAAAATTCCAGTTTTGACTTTTGGAAAAGCAAATGAGATAAAGATTAGGGATGGAAATTTGTCTAAACCTTTCAGAATGGATGAAAAATAGTAAAAATCTACAAGATGTAAAAGAGAGGATAGACTACTTACCAGGAGAGGAAGATTGATGTAATGTTCTCTCAGAGATAAAATGCTTTCAGTAGTACATTACCAATGTCCATGCTATTCTCCAGGGCTCATTGTCCAGGCTCAAAGCCAAAGACAAGAGTGGGATAGACAGAGACAGGAAATTGGGATGGGTGAAACTCAGAGATGGAGTAGGTGTCAGAATGGGAACGCAGTGATAAACAAGACTCATGACTGGAATGGGGACCAACATCAGGTTGAGGCTTAGGATAGAGGAAGTCTGGGATGGGTGAAAATATATTAGGCACATTTGTTAATTTTCAAAAAGCTCAAAGTGGGCTGGGTGTGGTGGTTCACACCTGTAATTCCAGCACGTTGGAAGGCTGAGGCTGAGGCAGGGGGATCACTTGGGCTCCGGAGTTCGACATCAGCCTGGGCAACGTAATGGGACCCCATTTCTACAAAAAATAACAAAAATTAGCCAGCAGTGGTGGCACATGCCTGTAGTGCCAGCTACTTGGGAGGCTGAGGTGGGAGGATCATTTGAGCCCAGGAGGTCGAGGCTGCAGTAAGCTGAGATCATGCCACTGCATTCCACCCTGGTTGACACAGCAAGAGCTTGTCTCAAAAAAAAAACCCAAAAAGCTAAACTTTGGAAAGAAAACAGAAAGCCCTTCTTTATAGTAGAATATGGAAGGAATAGAGTTAGAAAATAAACTGATGCTGAAACTGGTGGGTGAGAGTTTAATGAAGAATGCAATTTATACAGTCTCGTATAATCTCCCCATTAATCCCATGTTAATTATAAAGAGAAAAACATTGACTTTGCAGTGGAGAGAACCAGTAGGCATCACTTTAACTGAGGGAGCAAAGGTAACATCACCAGTAATGGGACAAATAGCTAAGATGTGCCTCCTGAAGTGATGCATTAAGGATGTGATGTCAATTCTATTGGGTTCCTGCCAACACTACATAATCTGAAACTAATCAGAGAAAGCACTAGACAAACCCCAACTGAGGGATATGCTCAGACTAACTGGCTTCTATGCCTCAAAAGTGTCAAATTTAATAAAGACAAAGGCAGGCTGAGGAACTGTTCCAGAGTAAGAAAACAATAGAGATATTACAACAGAACGCATTTGCATAATCCCAGGTTGAACCATGGAGTGGGAAAGCATAGCTACAATAAACATTTTGAGGTAATTGAAATTTGAATGGATTATGGATAAGGTAACAGTATTTTATCAATGTAATATTTACTGATTATGATAATTACACTGTGATCTTTAAGAAAACACCCTTGTTCTCAGGAAATATAAATAAAGTATTTAGGGATAAAGAAGCATGATGTTTCCAGCTTCTCAAATGGTTCAGAAAATTTTGTGTGTGTTGCAGGCGGGGAGAAAAATTTTTTTAATGAGGCAAAATAAGCAATTGGTAAATCTAGGTAAATGGTATTGGGAATTCACTGACTATTCTTTCACCTTTTTTGTAAGGGAAGTATAAGAAAACATTACCCAAGTTAAAAGTTGAATGTTGTTTTGTTTGTTTGTTTTTTTTAGGGCCACAAAATAATTGTAAATAGAAGCGAGTTTAGTGTCAAGATGGCAACACCAAAGCTCATGTACCCTTTAGGAATCTCCAGAGCCCTATCCCTTGATCAAGCTGTTTTCAGCTTGCTTGAGGAAAACTACATGCGCTATATTGAGTTAATAATTTGCGTGTTCTTCTATGCCAGCGATGCTTTTATAGACAGAAACAGAGGCAAGAAGGGATGAATGAACTTCGGTAGAGAGCAAGAAGGCCTTGTAGGGCCCCAAGATTCAGTACAGCTGAAGAATTAAGATCAGGACACAGCCTTGTCTAACTGACTTGGATGTTTTTATCTAAGTCATTTACCAAGAACCCTCCCAAAACATCTAACTTTGAGTGGGGCCTAGGTTAAGAGAAAGCTAACTGTGCCACCTGGTCTCAAAACTCAGCAGAACTAATGGGTTTGGAGTGTCTGAGGTCTGCAGGGTTTTGCAGCAAAACCAAGCCCTCTTTGACAAGCGTCGGTTCTCATGTTACAGCATAAAGATGAGCTAATGCTCCTGGATTCACTGGCTCTATCACACATCCATCACCCAGAAGCATCTAGCCTTACTGAAAAGTTGATTGGCTTATTGAAGATCAGTCCCAGAACCAGCTGGGAGGTAGTGAAGTAGGAGGTAGTAATTGACTCAGGAGGTGGGGCTTGGACACCAGACAAAATTGAGGAGTAACTAAAACAGGGACAGGGCAAAAGCAGCTTTCCATAAGACACACCCACCAGCATGTCATGTCAGTTACCATTGCCACGGCAACATCCAGACATTACTGCCCCTTTTCATAGCAACAACCTGATGACCCAGAAGTTACCACCCTTTTTCTAGAAAGTTCTGCATAATCTGCCCTTTGATTTGCATATAATTAAAAGTGGGTATAAATAGAACTGCCTTTGAACTGCTACTCTGGGCACACTGCCTATGGGGTAGCCCTGCTCCATAAAGAGCAGTGCCTCTGCTGCTGCTGTACACTGCATTGCTATCTAACACCAGTTTGCCATTAAATTCTTTCCTGGATGAAGCCCCAGTTTTAGGGCTTACCACCTCTGCAACAGGAGTACCTTAAGAATATAGGATGCTGTCTTGCAGGCTTCTATTTATGCTCTGAACCAATGACTGAATATGGTGCTCTTTTTTCCAAAGCAAGATATGAGGATCTAGAACTGTGCTGTCCAATGTGGTGGCCACTAGCCAAATGTAGCTATTTAAAAACTAAAAGTTAAAAATTCAGCTCCTCCCATTAACCACACTTTAAGTGCTCAGCAGTCACATGTGGCTAGTGGTTACCATATCGGATAGTATTACAGAAAGTTCTGTTGGACAATATTGGTCTAAAATCAAAGTGGTAGATCGCTTGCAAAAATTTTGCTTTCCATTCTCATGACTGCTGGTTTAGAAGCTTTAGTAATCAAAGGAGGAATGCTTACATCAAGGTAAATATATCAGAGTCCCACTAAACTGGAAGGTGACACTACCACCTATTTGGAGTTCCTTCTTCCAGTGTGCAAAATAAAAGGCTGGGGTGGGGGTATGTGTTATTATTGGCTGATGTTATTAGTCAGTAAAGACTTAATTGTGCTTTGACAAGTGCCTCCCAACTTACAGTGGTTAACAAAAATTTATTTTTCATTCAAACTATATGTCAACCATGAATCAATAGTTACAGCTCTGCTCATGTACTCTTCATTCTGGGACCAAGGACAATGGAATATAGGCCCTATATGAAGGAGTGCCAAGCTCAAGGCAGAACCATATGATTAAAGCTTCCTCATGAAAGTCACTCAAGTTCACATTCAATTGGCTAGAGCAAACCAATAGAGTGTCCTTTGGGGACAGCCAAGGAGTATTTTGAACAAAATCTAATACCACAGCTAGGATGATTGACCCAGACCATTAAGGGGAAATCATATTGCTGATACAAACAGGGCTGTGCACACATCTAAATTTTCAAATAATTTATCTTATTCCCCCCTACCAACCCCACTTGCCCACAAGCTACAGTAGGTTGTTGATTAAATTCACCATTTAGTATATAAGTTGCTGAATGGCAAGATGGGACTGTGAGAGTACTAAAGATTAGACATGACAGAGATATACTGGACTGGGAACAGTAACTGACAACATTTTATGTTGTCTCCCCCTGGGGAGGGGCTAATGCATTTTTGAAAACTCTATTACATAAGACAGGGGCATTTGGGAGAGTACATGAGTGAAAGGGATGTGGATATGGATATTGGGAAACCAACAAGTTGAATTATAGCAGACATAGGGCCACAGATTGTTACCTAGCATTCGTCCCCTCTTCCTAATTGCAGTCTATTTTCTTTGGGAAGTCTCTTACACAGCATTAAGTATTGTCTTGCATTTGGTGCTTCACTAAATTTTGGTTTCTGCCATACCACAAAAGCTAAGAGAATAGCTCCTTCCTCTAATTACCTTGGCTCCTTCCCATTTTCAGCCTGGTTTTCAAGCTTTCTTATACATCTGTGAGCTTATATTGGACTTGCTATAAATTTCACTTTTTGCTTAAGTTAATGTCCATATCTATTGCCTGGAAACACAGTGCTCTAACTGATCCATCCACTGTGGCACTGTGCTAGGTGTCTTGTATACTTTGTCTTGACATTTCTCACTATCTACCAGCTTTATGGGGAAGACAGGCATGTAAAAGGCCAATTGCTGGTAAACAAGAATCATAGAACTTCTTTGTCTTGGCTAGTTATTTTAAATGGGGACTGCAAGAACCATTATTACTGTAGGAATCAGGGTTGATCCTCATCAGCCAGGTAACAGGGAGGGAAAGAAGCAGTTTGCACGCTCTCTCCAACCTTTGTGCAGTTTTGTTAGGCAGGAAGAGAAAACCAACAACTCATTCCATCATCATAAATAAAGCTGGTGATCTTTTCAACAAATGGTGCTGGGAAAACTGAGCATCCACGTGTGAAAGTGTAAAGTTGATACCCTTCCTTTCACCACATACAAAAATTAACTAAAAAATGAATCAGAATAAATGGATCAAAGCCCTAAATTTAAGAGCTAAAATTGTATCACTCTTAGAATAAAGTATAGGTGGAAATCTTCATGACCTTGGATTAGGCAGTGATTTCCTAACTATGACACTAAAAGCATACGCAATAAAAAACAGATAAATTGAACTTCACCAAAATTTCAAACTTTGTGCATAAAATGATACTATGAAGAGTACAAAGGAGGCTGGGCATGGTGGTTCATGCCTGTAATCCTAGCACTTTGGAAGGCTGAGGCAGGCAGATTGCTTGAGCCCAGGAGTTTGAGACCAGCCTGGGCAACATGTGGTGAAACCCCATCTCTACAAAAAAATATAAAAATTAGCCAGGCATGGTAGCATGTGGCTATAGTCTCTGCTCCTTGGGAGGCTGAGGCAGGAGGATGGCTTGAGCCCAGGAGGTTGAGGATACAATGAGCCATGATTATACCAGTGTACTCCAGCCTGGACAACAGAGCAAGACCTTGTCTGAAGAAGAAAAAAAAACTACAAAGGCGATCTGCATAATGAAAGAAAATCTTTGTACATCGTGTAACTGATAAGGAATTAATAGCCAGAATATATATGAAGAACTCACAAAACCCCAATTCAATTCAAAAATGGGCAAAGAACTTAAATACACATTTCCCCAAAGAAGATATACAAATGGCCAATAATAAAAAGATGCTCACTATCATCGGTGATCGGGAAATGCAAATCAAAACCACAATGAAATACAATTGTCAACCCATTAGAATGGCTATTAAACAAACAAAAAGTAAGCGTTGACAAGAATGTGGAGAAACTGGAACCCTCATGTATTGCTGGTGGAAATGTAAATCAGTGCAGCCACTGTGGAAAAGAGTTAGGCAGTTTCTCAATGAGTTGGTCATAGAATTACCATATGACTCAACAATTCCATTCCTAGAGACCTCAAAAAATTGAAAACATACTCAGACTTAAATAGCAATGTTCACAGCACCATTAATCACAATAGCCAAAAGTTAGAAGAAACCCAAGAGTTCATCAATGTACAAATGGATAAACAGATGTACGTAGGATGGAACAGATATACATAGGATGGACTATTATTCTTCCATAAAAAGTAATGAAATTCTTATACATGCTACAACATGGTTAAACTTTGAAAACATTATGCTAAGTGAAATAAGCAAGACACAAAAGACCAAATAGTACACAGCAGATCCTTGAATAACGTTTTTTCAACGTCATTTTGTTACGTTGGTAAGAAAAAAAAAAATCAATTCCTTGGCTGGGACCGCTGCCTGCATGGATTTTCTCCAGGTACTCCAGTTTACTCCTACCTCTCAAAGATGCACACATTAGGTGAATAGGCATGTCTACATGATCTGTCAGGGTGTGTGTATGTGCCCTGAGATGGGATGGCATCCTGTCCAGGGGCAGTTCTCACCTTGAGCCCTCAGCTGCTGGGAGGGGCTGTGGCCACTTCAGCCCTGAACTGTAGTCACTGAGCACATCATTACCATACTTGTTTTTATTAACCTTAAATCTATGTATAGCTGATATGCTCTGGCTGTGTCCCCACCCAAATCTCATCTTGAATTGTAGCTTCCATAATTCCTACGTGTTATGGGAGGGACTGAGTGGGAAGTATTTGAATCACAGGGGCAGGTCTTTCCCATGCTGTTCTCATGATAGTGAATGTCTCATGAGATCTGATGGTTTTATAAAGGGGAGTTCCCTGCACATGTTCTCTTGCCTGCCGCCATGGAGGACAGGACTTTGCTACTCGTTCGCCTTCTGCCATGATTTTGAGGCCTCCCAAGCCATGTGGAACTGTGAGTCAGTTATACATCTTTCCTTTATAAATTACCCAGTCTCAGGTATTTTTATTAGCAGTGTGAGAATAGACTAATTACAGTAGCTCACACTTATTTCAATTTGTAATAGTATTACTGTTTGGGGCCTTTATTTACAAGTTCGGTGATGTTTTTGTGACGAGAAATATGCCATAGGACCTTAACTGTTGTTTGTATCAATTAGCTTATAGTAAAACTGGTTTCTTTATATGTTGTTTTGCTTGAAGTCACAGTTTCCAAGAACCTATTGACGTTTAGAGGACTTGCTGTATTATTCCAGTTGCGGGAGATATCTAGACTAGGGAAATTCCTCAGGACAGAAAGTAGAACAGAGGTTACCAAGTTCTGAGGGGAGGGAAGAATGGGGAGTTGCTTCATGGGTACAGTTTCTGTTTGGGATGAAAAAGCTCTCTTTATAGTGGTAATGGTTACACAACATTGTAAATGTACTTAATTGTACACTTAAACATGGTTAAAATGGTAAATTTTGTTATTCTTTACCACAATAAACAAAAATATGTAGAAAATAAATAAAGCCAGTGAGATCTTCCTTGAGAAGTTAATTTGGGTGGCTAATGCTGATCACAGATGTTTGGAAAAAAGTACCCCCCCCGCCTCCACTCCTAGCTTTTATATGTATGCATTATGTACAGGTTATTTTAAATTATGGTGGGAGACAAATCTAGCAAATTTAAATTAATAATCTTCATTTTATACAATAATCCGTATCACTGATTTCTTTGAGACAGGGGCTCACTTTATCACCCAGGCTGAAGTGCAGTGGCGTGATCACGGTTCACTGCAGCCTCAACATACCAGGTATAAGTAATCCACCCATCTCAACTTCCTAAGTAGCTGGGACTACAGTTAGGTGCCACCAGCCTCGCTTATTTTTGTATTTTTTGTAGAGACAGGGTTTCATCATGTTTCCTAGGCTGGTCTTAAATGCCTGGACACGAGCCATCTGCCTGCCACAGCCTCTCAAAGTGCTGGGATTAGAGGTGTGAGCCACTGCGCCTGGCCCACTTACTGATTTTTTTTTTCTTTCCCATGCATCACAAGAAAATGACTGGAAATATTGTCACCAAATTTAGAGGTTTAAGGTAGTCAAACTTAAAATACAGGCTCTGGGGCAAATATAAAATCTATAATAGACTGTGGTAGAACCAGAAGTCCTTCAGAGATAAGAAGTCATTATCTAGAGATGAACCCAAGGCTTGTGCCTCGGCTGATGCACAGCAGAATGAAGTAGATACCACCAAGTTCCCCAGTTGAACTGGCTGCCAAGTCTAAAGGCAGAAACGCCAAACTGCAGGTGTGGGTGGCAGTGAGGCCTTGACAGGAGCAGCTTAGGCTGTAGCATGTTTCAGGGTTAGTGACAGCAGGGGCTAATTTATTTAAGATTGGTTTAATAATTCTTCTCAGGAGATTTGGGTCAGGGCTGGAGCAGTAGCAAGACGAAGCATCTAGTAGGGAGCAGAGCCCACTGGGATGGGTTTGGTTTTTGGTGCTTACCACTTATAATTCAGAGAATTTCTAGTCCAGACTTACAGTCAGCAAGACATCAGTGTCTTACCTCATGTCCTAGCCACAACTGGTGGAAGTTACTGTTTTAGAATGGAAGGAAGGAGAGCACATGGGGTAGAGGGAAGCTTTCTGATAAAACTAAGGGTTTGGCAATGTGTTTGTCCAAATTAGCACATTCTGAATGAATGGACTTTGTGTAATAGCTTCAGAAGCGGATCAAAAATAGGCACATAGACATCTAGCAATAGTTCTATCAGAAATAAATTACTGATAAATTGGAGACATTACTTTATAATGTTTTAAAAATTATAAAATGTTCGTCCATTGTGAAAAACTTGAAAAATGTGGAATATGCCAAACTACCAAGTTCCAGAATTCTTTTTGCTCTAATTCCACCTTTTGAACATTAACGTTATTTTGCTTTGGTTGGAGGATGGTGGTTTGAGTCCAGCAGCAGGAATGAAGCAGAAGTAAACAGGAAGCCTCAAACAGCACCTTATGTGGGCCCAGTCTTTCTGCTCCCACATGTGCTCTCAAAGTGCAGTTAAAATTAGACCGCTTCAGGCGCGTGCTGGCCAGATGCTAGCCAGGCCAGCTACATGGTACTCAGCTACGGTCATGAAGAACATTTCCTACTGTGGACTCCGAGGTCTGTCAGAACCACTGCCAAATCTCTTTACAGTCCATCTCTCTTCCAGAACACTCCACTCAGGTGAATTTTCCTGACTGGACAATCAGCCAAAATCATTTAAAGCCTGCTAGGTTTGGGGCATCACTGCACTGGGTGAGAGAACTTCTCCATGTGTTATTAAAATGCCGCTGGAGAGTAAAGCTGATTTGAGATGAGCAGCATCTGTTCATAACTGGGATGCCTACAGTGAAAGTGCTTTTCAAAAAGCGAAGAACATAAAAAGCAGACTTTTTCTTAGGGATGCACTTTACCTAAACCTCTCTCTTGACCCCTTAGGGAATCTGAGTGCAAAGTTCCTGGCAAGAACACTATCATCACTGGTCTCTGCTGCCTTCTCTATGTGATGCACACCTATTTTCTCTGGTGGAAAACTCTACTTAGTTCTGCTTATGTAAATTGAACCTTACCTTCAAAGACAGGTGGTCCCACTCCCCCACAGATACAGGAACATGGACCTCCTCCTAATTATGAGCCCTTAGAATATGAGACCGTTTCATGTGGTCCCAGCCTCTCTGCTATCAACACTCGTCTCAAATAGCCCAGTTGAAATAAGACTATGTGTGTCTCCTGTCAAACCAGAATGCCAATCTCGTCTACAGATAACACAGATGCACAATCTTCTTCAGTCATCAAATACACATCCGATATCACAGTAGAGAGTAGGTTGTTCACAAATATTCTGGTTTGTTCTTTCAGGTCCTCCTGAACTGGCAGTGTGACTTGCTTTGGCCAATGAAACAATTCAGATAGGGAGAACAGCCAGAGCAAGCGCCTGTTAAGACCTCAGGCCTTGAGTGGGACAGGCACGTTCTAAGGTCAGCCAGAAAACCAGCACATCTAAAGCACAGTGAAGAAGGTGAGTTCAAGAGGTCACAGGGACCAGATAAGATACAGGGCTTTGCAGGCCACTATAAGGACGTTGGCTTTCTCTGAGTGGCAGGGATTTGAGCAGAGGAGTGACATGATCTGAGCAGGGACAAAGAAGATGCAGGGATTCACTGAGGATGAGGGGAGAGGTAACTTTCAGTTGAACCTTCCAACTTAACCTTCACTGCTGAAGGATTTTTAAAGCTTCCCAGGTCACTCTATCTTGCTGGCAGGTTGAGAACCACTGCTTCAGAGAAGCCAGGGAACCGATAACAAAAGGGAAATCTGCAATCCTTTATTTTAAACTTCATTTTAATCGCTTTCCTAATCAAACCTATAAGTGACAGTTGGCAATCGAAGGTGCATTATTTCCCTCCTCCCCCTAACTCAGCCCCTCCGGAGGGGAGAGTTAAAAACATAATGGGTAGTCGGGGAAGAGACATGACTAATTTTCTAACCAGCGATGCATTAGAGACTGCTATAAAACATAAGGATGCTTTATAAGGTGCCTAAATTAATTTCATTTTGAATTTCATAAAAATAAAACTTTCCTTTAAAAAAACATACCTTTTCACTTTAAAACAACACTCCTTTCTTGCCCTTATCTCCTTTTCTCCCCCTCTTCCACCTTCCCTTTTCCTCCCTTGCCAAATAGAAAAATGCCAACTTCATTAAATGACTTTTGAGTTAAAGAAAATCACATATTCTGATTAAAAAGTACAATCATTTTCACATATTCAAATTTTTATACCCAAACAAAGGATTTTTGAACAAAAGTGATAATCAGTCCAAGAAACTATCAAAGATAGTTCCAAGAGATGCAGAAAACCAACCACATGATCTTCAAAAATTGCTACTGTATTCTTCCTGATCTCAAATTATGGAGACTTGCCCTCCAGGAAGTTTCCTCCTTGGAGCCCTGCTCCTCTTGGGATGAAGCTTTTACTGACACTGCAGTCCTGTCAGATGCCAAATCCATCTGGTCCTGAAGCAGGGAAACCTCTGAAGTCAAGTTGAACCAGTAACACTACTGACAGTCACTGTAGAGTTGACTTTGAACAAGGATATTTATACACGCATGTGTAATACACTTAAAACCAGATTGTCATTCGACAGTCTGGCCTATTCGATAGGTTGCAAAAATCAGGACAGAGCACATGGAAAACAAATCCTTTACGAAATTCGAGGAGGCAGAATTTCATGACTTACTTTCCCAAGAGTATTTATAGAAGCCCTAAAACAGAATGTGGTCTGGGGACCTATATATTTAAAACAAAAACAAAGAAAGCAACAACAAAAAGCAAGCATCCTGATTTCAGATGTAAAAGTAAATTCTAAGAAGGGAGTTTCTTTTCTGTGATCTAGGCACAAAAGCAGTTTTATTGGTCTTATAATGCTAAGACTGCTTTCATTTTATTAAGGATCATTGCAGTAGCATATCTGTCTGTTAAAATACATCAGGAAAGGTGAACAGTGATAAAAGTCAAATTTATACCAAGTACATGAAAACTTATTTGCTATGCCTAATAAGTTTAAAAAGTCACTTATGTGCCTCCACTCTATCTAATCACTAGAATATTTTGTTAGAACTGTTCTGGAAACTTTTAGTTAAAAAACTCTTTCAGCGTTGTTAGTAAGCAGTTAAAAGTTCAATGGCTAAAATAATTGAAAATAGCTCTGCTCTTATACAGTGAATCTTCACAAAAATATTTTCTTCATTAAATTTTAATAGAACCAAATACACATTCAAGACTGTCACACTGAGAATTAGAATAAATTATGCCAACTTCATTAAATGACTTTGAGTTAAAGTTGAAGAAAATAACATATTCTAAGATTAGAATACTGGTTTCAGTATGCTAATGTAAGATACACATCTAATCCCTCTGACCCAGAACAGTTACACTCTTCTAGCAAATGCTTTGATTTTAAAATACTAGATAATTTTAGCTGTTACCAAAACACAAATAGCAAAATACAAAAAAAAAAAATCTTTAGAAAAGGTGCAGCATGGCTACAGCCTCAGACAGAGTTTGAGTTAACACTTAGAACAAAGTTAGAGCCCTCAGTTACCTGTAAGAAAGACTGCACTATAATTATAGAAAAATTATGTTCAGAGAATTACTCAGTGATGTCTCTAAGTCACAGACTAAATTGGATCCACATGTCAACATCCTAATAAAATATTAGGAACTCTCAATTATATAATTCAAAATAAATCCTTAAAATCATTTCTCCCATCTTATCTTTAGTCTTTATTATATTCCTGCCTGAACACTTAAATTCAGCATCCTTTCCTTTCCAAGTCACTGCTGGAATAACATTTCTCATACTGATGTTGACCTAATGCTAGAGCACCTGTATAATTTTGATTTGTATATTATCTAGCCTAACATTTGGAAATTTGTCCAAATATATATAGCTTTTCTTTAAACCTCTCACCCAGTTCTAAAAAGACTTAAAATATAGAGAGGAGTACCAAATACTGACTTGCAATCTGATCACTCAAGGATAACAACTCATTTCAGAAACAAATTAAACTAGATAAAACAGACATTTTTGTAGATCAAAAATCAAAATATTATAAAATGTTGTTAGTTCAAATGGATTTCTGGAAAAACTTTTGTGTAGCTACAGAGAAAGCCATAGAGGAAGTGCTTTGGTCTGGAAGACACAAGCCTTTATCTGAACTATCACAGAAACACGTTGAATGTTTAGCTAATTCACTATTTAGGCACTCTGAACCACCTTAGATAGGATTATCAGAGGAAATACATATAACTCTCATGTAAACAACAGGCAGCTAGCAGAGCCAATCTTTTACCAACATCTGGTAAGTTGTTGGTTTTGTGACAAGCAAGCAAGGGTTCTAGAGGGCATGCAAACCAATTTCTCAGAGTAATTCATAAAAAAATACACTACTTTTCAACTACAATAAAATTTGACTTGATGTGAAGTTTAATCTATTAAGTGATGGGAAATTTAATTTGAACTATTGATAAAAAGGAAAAAGAGAAGGGCACTCCAGTATTAGTTTCTCAGTAATAAATTAAGAAAAAAGAAAACAACTTAAACTTGCTTCAACATTCAAAACAAAAGCTCCAAAGAGGCGAGGGGGGGGAACCCAAACCCAAAAAACCCATGAACAAAACTGCATGATACAATCTGACAAGTGACGAGGTTCCACTTACATAAAAATCAAATAAAACCTTATTTGCCTTACTTTACTTAGTTCTAAGACATTTTATCTTTGGTCATGAAGCTTCGTTACTGTCCTATTACACGTTTTACAATAAACAAAATGAGCTCTTGTAGCTCACAGAATTTCACTTTTATAGTAACAGTTCAACTCTAAAATTCCTCTAATTGTGGAAGCCATGACTAGAATCACTTACACCTGTAAGTCACTTCTTTCAGACATGAACACAGGATATAATATAGCCAATGATCAGAGTTGGCAGAGGAAATAAACACCTTACTGTACCCTAAAAACACACATTTAAGTGCCATTTTGAAGCAGGCACTATACCACAGATACTAGGTGAGGAAGTCCTTTCCCAGACCACTCCCAATTCCCAATTTCAACTCTTCAAAGGGGCAATCATCTATTAGAAGACAGACAAATGGGAATATTTTTTACTAAAGAGAAACTACTCTGGCTTCTTTATTTCTGGAATGTTTCATGACAAAAACTATCAACTCAAACTTTCTGGCTTTCAGTAAACTTCCTAAAATTAGAAAGGGACAAATCTAGTTCAAATTCTATCAGATTTATCTCTCAGTTGAAAAAAACAGTTCTTTTAAGGTTCCAATAGCTAACTTCAAATTTTTCAGGTTTCTTAGAATAAAAATGTTGCTTTCAATATTAAACAATCATAAATACACACACATTATGCAATTGCCTGTTTATTTAGTGGCACCAGTTTTGCAAACTAGAAATTATTTCTACTTTTCATCTAACATACAATCTGCAACCATTCGCAGGCTGAATGCAATTTTTCAATGAACTTGAAAACAAACAGTACATTCTCAAAGTTAGAACTGAATTCACATATTTTCTTTGGACCAGGAAATAATACATAATACAAAATATACATTTATGGAATTTCTTTAAAAGTGTGGATCACATAAACTGCAAAGTAGGTGAGTTACCTTGGAGAATTTTGTTACACATTGTGTTTAAGAAAAATATTTCTGCAATTATATTAGTCTTAACATTTATAGAGTTTAAAAAATGAATCTCTATATAATGCAACATGCTTTAAACATGTACACGTCTCTCCACTCAATATTTATACAAATTAAGTGATAAAACTCATTTCAAGAGTGAAATCAATCAGTATTGGGGCATGTCACTATAAACAAGATATTTTCCTGCAGATATGCGATTAAGTTAGTAAGGGATAACCAGGTAAGACAATGGTTTCTGTTTCAGAATTCCCACAAACGAGAATTAAATAGGCTGTAATTAAACATCTAATTTTGGCAACAAATGTAAAACTCTGTAAGTTTGTTTCATTGTACTTATTATATTTTAGAAATCTCATTAACCCTGTGCATTGGTGGTGGCTGTCCATGTTGGAGGCTATTTTGACATCCTGAATTAGTAAGTAAATACCTAATTCCTTAGAATATGAAATGAATTAAACATTTAATGAATTCTAATACTAGAAAGCTCAAAATCTTAAAACCTGGAGTGAGATCTGAGAGGTAAATGTGTGATTTGTTAACATAGCATATCTGCACTGTGGAGGCCAAAAATGTTCCAGATACATTGTTTCTGTTTTACTGCTTTTCTGTTGACTTTCCAAAGTGGCAAATCTTAGAGAAGATATTAATCTCCAAAACTTCTGAATACTGTTTTTTTCATCTTTTAATCACTTTTCCCCTCCATATATATATATATATATATATATATATATATATATATATATTTTTTTTTTTTTAAGTGTATTTTAACGTCAGATTCTAGCCAGGCCCCCTATCTACCTCATCTGTCTTTTAAACAGTGAAACAATTCCTTAAAACAGACTCAAGTTATTTACATGACCTTGAAGTATATTTATGGGCTTCACAGGAAAAGGGATGATGCTTTATTGTACTTTAGAATGGGCTCGTAACTGGGGACCCATGAATCACTATAATATTGTAAACTTTAGAGAGATATGTATATTATATATGCATTTTCCTGGGTAAAGGAGTCCCTAGGATTCATCAAAGGGCCTGTGACCCCAAACGGTTAAGAAGCATTGCTAAAATGATTTTGTGCCATTCACTGTACCTAATTAGAATATAACTAATTTTGTTCCGCAGCTACCCAATCTCTTACATCAATTTAACTTACTTTAGATACTACCATACAAATGCAAATGTTACTAAATGTCTTATACTGGATCAGAAGGACTATGTAAAAGAAAAAATGAAAACTCTAAACAATTTTTCTAAACATTTAGTTTAATGAGAAAACTATTAGTTGAAAACTGGGTTTTGGAGCAATGAAAAGAAATGAAGGGTTCGGTTTTGTAGTGAAGAAACATTGCATTAATTCTCCTTAGCTGTTTCTATGCTGAAGAATCAGTAACCTTTATTATTTTCCTTGCTGGAAAAATCAAATTATCGGAAGCAGCAAAGGTTGATTCTTGTTGGTTTATGTGACACAGTAGTTCTTAAAAATTTACAGCCAGGTACAAGGAAGACTCCTATGGCTTTTAAAACAAATAAGAGTAATTCTTCCCTACCTATCCCACTGCCATTTCCCCATTCCTCCATCTCCCAAGTTTTCTCATTTTCAGCCCAGTTTAACACAGTATTAACTGGCCTTGATGAAGTAACGCACTAAGCTTTCTTGCTCAAGAAAATGGAATTGGCCTGTTTCTGTTTGAAAAAAGAGAGAACACCAAGAGGAAAGCAGAGGAAACGAGGCCACCATTTTGTGCAAAATAAGGAAGAAGAAAATGACAACTTTGTTTTTATAACAACTTAAACATCCTTTTTCTCCATCTCACAAAAATGTAAGTTGTCAACTGCAATTTCAATACCATCTAAGTTTTTCTAATTAGCACTCCTGCCTGCTTATATAAATAGGAAAACAGAGCAGAAGCCACTATCTTAATATATAGAACAATTGAAAGGGAATCTGTGAACAAAATTAGAAAATGTTCATTTGACAATGAATTGGAACCAATGCCTCTCCATCATTTCTATTGAGTGTTTTGACTATCAGTAATAACATTTAACTGAGACTTATTATTTTGATCAACAAAACAATACAGTATTATACATTTTAAAAATGTATTCTTAAATATTTCAAGCATATTCCAAGGTAATATACAATTTAAAACATATACAAACCAAAACACATGGCACATAATTGAAGGAAATAAGATCAAATTAGGCTTCTAAAATTTTGAACTCTAAAGAAGACTTCCTAATACCTAAAAGAAAAACTAGAAGACTAGATACTCAATTAAAAAATGGTAATCTCACTAGCAGTATCTGTGAGCAAGTATATAAAACTCTTTAAGATCCCTTAGGAAAAAAAAAAACTAAAATAAGAAAACAGTTATATACTAAAATATTTACACATATTACCTAATACCAAATCCTAATACAATACTGTACAAACAGCCAAGTTTGAACTAAAAGTATATACCATGAAATTCCAAATTAAAACAAAGCAAAAAAATGGAGAAAAAACGCAGTACCCAATTTCATCAGTTCTTTCAGAAATCACAAGTTGAACTCCTAGATGAGTTTGTCCAATAAAGACAGGCAGTGAAATTATATTAAAATGTTAAAACATACAGTAATCATTTGGCTAAAATTGGATATTAACAATGTCAGTGTGTTACAAAAACACAGAGTTCTACTTAACATAAATTTAGCTAGAGATATTTACATTTTTAAACTCAAACGCCACCTGCATTTCCATGGCTGGAGAATTTTCAGAAATCTACCTATTCCACTCAGTTACTGCTGTCAGCAGGAAGAATAAAGGCCGTTCGATAAATGCAATCAAGCATACTGAATGGGCTTAAGCCTCTTCAGTCCCATTTTATCCTTATGCTAAGCAAAATTTTCTTCTGAATGATTTTTAATTTTGGAGACAAGAAAATAAACTAGAGATGAGTTTTCAGGTGAGTAAAGGAAGTATGAATAAGCTCCTTAGGGGAGGGGCCTGCCTTGATCAGCTAAAAGTACCTGGTAGATAACAGGTGGGCAATAGCTTTTTTTTTTTTTGATGAGTGATCCAGTTATAATACTAACATACACTAGATTATAAATTCTGCCCAAATGTAAACTTGAAGCCAAGGATCTACTCATTTCTTTACAGTCCCAAGGTGCTTAGCCTAAAACAGTGTTTTACAGATAATACTTGAAACATCTTGTAAAACTGAGTTACTAGCTACTGAGTTACTCGCTGAATTAATATATGGTCATATGGATGATTACTACAACTACTGCTGTAATTCAGATTACTTGAATTACATAACTAATTTATTACTTAATCCAAATTTCTTAATGTTGAGATTAGTATAAAAAATTAAGTGGCTAGAGCAGCTGCATTAAGTACTCTAGAAGCAAGTTAATATACTATAAAGTAAAAATATGTTTGACATATTTCTAAGCTGAATTAGCACTTTTTGAATTTTTAAAGTAAATGCTAATATTGAGAACTGCTTCTATTATCTATAAAAAAGTATATTCCCAAGAAAGTGGAAATTAGGAGATTCTACCCTGTTAAAACAATGAAATATCAGTGAAATGTTTTAATGTTAGGGGTAAAACAGAGCCTGCTATACAAAATGTTATTTCCTATTCATAGCAGCAAATAAGACATTTAAATGATAAAAGTATATTTTGAGTACTACATTATCATTACACAAGAGCTTTTTCCCTCCAAAGAACAGAACACATCAAACATTTTTGAGGCATTGCCCTGAGGTGCTAATTAGCACAAAAAAAGGATGAAGGTGAAGAATT
This sequence comes from Cacajao melanocephalus, assembly GCA_963573385.1. NCBI lineage: Eukaryota > Metazoa > Chordata > Mammalia > Primates > Pitheciidae > Cacajao > Cacajao melanocephalus. Next base: position 4,728 of record CAUYLG010071282.1, on the reverse strand, counting down.
TAAGTGGTACAAGAATGAAGTGCACAACAGAGGTGCAAAAGTGCCTTTAAAAAGTATGACTGATTTCCCCCACCATTACCTCCAGGAATCAGGAACACACACAGTCTGCTGTTACAATGTATACTTCCTTCCTGTATTTTTATAGTAAAAAAATTATTAGTATGGCAGTGCTGATTCATGTGGAAAAGATTTAGTCTTCTTAGATCATTCAAATATAGTTTTCTCTCACTTCCAAGCGTAATTTCAATAATAATTTTGAGAGAAATATTTTAATTATTTTCTTTTTTGTTTAAAGACTAAAAAAAAAACCTCCAAATATGCTGTTATGGTTTGAAATATAGTTTTCCATCACATACTTTACTTGTGATTTAAGTTTTGCATCTCAAAAGATTACACAGTCCAGTTCAAAGTTTTGCAATTTCTGGAACTAAAATTGTCAGTCTGCTTAAAAAATTAAGGAACTGGCTTGTTACAATAGGGATTTGGTTTTCAGTATCAGTATGTCTGGTAATTAGTCTATACTAAAAGCACTGGTATTCATTAAGTGCACATTTAGATGCTTGCAAAGCCATAACTTAGAACATTATCATACTTTGCACTCTACCACAGATTGACATTAAGTATTTATTGTAAGTATGGAATTGGTTCTGTAATTTCAACTGATATGAGTGTCTAAATATAAATAGTACTTCAGTTTTTCCTCATTCATGCTGGAATAAGATATAAATTAAATACAATTAAGTTACATTTAATCACCTCACAAAATAAGAGGGATAATGAAAAGATTTTGCTGGTATATAACTACTTAAATCTGAGACATTTCACATAACTTTCCCCACTACTCCCCTAACTTTACATTAATTGTAAGGCTATATATACAAATATGTGTATTTCCAAGTTAGGGAAAAAAACAAATGTAACAAAATGGACTATGCTAGTTTTTATACACAAAGTAAGTTTTGATTTTGTATTCAATGTTGTATTTTTAGTCTTACATTTTAATAGTTTTCTAGTGGGAATCTGCCTACTGACTAATAATTAAATTACATGGTGATAAATACAATATTCAACCTAAGGACTCAAAAACACAGAAGGGCACGAACAGTAATCTTTTCAATGTGACAAATTTTAAAACTTACTTTCACATGCTTAATCAGAGGAATTTACGCCTAAATTAAATTAGGTTATTTTTATATCTACAATTCCTTAAGCTTTGAAAGTTATTTGTAAAGGCCAACGGCTAAATATTATCAACAACATGCTATATTTCAAATCACAAATACATCTTAACCACTTGGATTCTAAAGACATGGGCCAATTTAAAATCACAGGCAAACACACACTCACAAACACACACACACACCCCTACCATAGAGTGTTAAGATTGTCAAACTTTGACAATTATTTTAATTAAACAGTAGGTAAATCCAAGCTGATACACATCTTAATGAAAAATAAGCAGTCCGAAAGAAACCAATTTAAAAAACAGATTGAAACAACCGAGACTTACTTAAACTTTTTAGTTTTTCTAATAGAAGGAAACAGTTTCATCTATGCCTTGAGTAACAGTGTTGTCCAATTAAAAGAGACTAACATCTTTCCCTATGAGAAACATCTCATGAAAATGGCACAGTGTTTTAAAAGGCCGGGGTAAAGAGGAATTACACATACATAATTAAACTTCTTGTTTGTTAAATCAAGCTTTATTGATAAAATGGAATTCAGAATATCTTACTAGGAACAGCAGCAGGCCCAGCCAATCATGATAGCAAAAATGTGGCAGTTTCCTACTATATGTAGGAAGCTGCTGCTTATCAATTAGTAATTAAATGTAAGGACTTGTAAAAGAGGTGCAAAGAAAAAAGGCATTTAGCCCCAAGATTGAGATTCATATGAATACACTGTATTATTACCTATAATACTCATGGAAACAAGGAAGGAACATCCTGAAAGACAGTTAAATGAAGGGACTGGCTTTATCAACAATGCCAACTCCCCTACCAAGAACATTTAAGATAGTTTTCAGTAACTCCTTGGATGTTCAGCTTTGTAAGATTTTAAGATGATTTTCCATAATCGTGCACATTTGAGTGTCTGTCTAGCTGACGTGGCTGCTGCTCTCCCTGTTCCAACCCCAAGTCCAAACACAACATGACTTGACTTGAAAGGGCTATATATCTGTTGCATCACACAATAAGCCAAACATTTCTTGTAACTGTGATTTAAAGCAGTTCATAATTAAATATGAGCATTTTGTACAAGGACAATTACACTTTACAAAACAAAATCATACAACAAAAATTGCTGGAGTCTGATTTACAACATGAATTATGGTTTGAAATCACGTTTACATAAGTCTCAAATTTACAAAAAAAAAAAAAAAAAAAAATCAGTTCTGGGCTAGCTGTTGTTGTACTCCTGAAGTTCTCTGATGTAATCATTCTCACCCACGTCATATCCCCTTCCTTAAAGTTGAGGATGGATGTTAAAAGGTTCAACAAAGTTGAGCTGTACTCTCCTTTGGAGGTGAAGGTAAACTCCATGGCTAGATGAGCAGTTTTACCACATATCATCAGTTGATGTAGAGTCCTTTATAAAAGGAAGCAAAACAAGAAACAAAGTTAAAATTGAGAGGTGCCAAAATACACCATACTTTCTGGATAATGCAGAAAGATAATGTTCTGTAAAGATGACTTTTAGAACATAAATGTTTGTTTTTAAAAATATGTAGGTATACATGTGTATATGTGAAACAGCAATGTTTAATCTGTTCAAAGAATTGTTAATCCTTTGTTTTGTGTTTGGAAAATAATTGAAATATGCTTTTATGGTGAGGCTGATCAAATGTATTATTGAATCAATAAATCTAAAAAGAATTGTTTTAATGAAATCCAATATAGTTTTAGAATACCACTTTTGAAAAAAGTGTATGGAGAAGATGGCCGAATATGAACAGCTCCGAGTGCAGTTCCAAGAAAGAACAGGGCAGAGGGTGAGTGCTCACTGCATTTCCAAACAAGTTTTTACTGCCCAGAGACTAGGAGGTTCCTAGGCTGAAAAACGCCACGAGTTTTCAGCGCAGAAGTTTCAGCTGGTGCCAGGTCGACACACAGAAACACACAAGTCTGGGCGGCTGTTTTGACTGGCACCTGGAACACCTGGGAGACAGAGCCGCCCATTCAACTGAAAGGGAGGGGGCAGAGAAGGGAGCCAGGTGATCTGGCTTGGAGGATACCACCCCTACAAAACAAGCAATTTGAAAACCTCTGGATTGAGAGTTTCGCAGCAAGTGCAGCTGGACCCAGGATGGTCCAGCTCAGTGGGGGGAAGAGCGACCACCATTACCAAGGCAGTCCACCACTACCAATGCAATTCACACAGCAGCTGGGCAGAGCTTGTGGCAGCGCAGCAATGCCTCTGCTGGCAGACTGTGACTAGACTACTGCGTGCGGGGCAGGGCATCTATGAAAACAGGCAGAACCATGACAGGAACTTACAAATAAAACCAACCTTCCTAGGACAGAGCACCTGGGAAAATAGGCAGTTATGAGTTCAGCTGCAGCAGACTTAACGGTACCTAACCAGCAGCTCTGCAAGGAACAACGGAGCTCCCAGCACAGCACTTGAGCTCCTTATAAGGGACAGACTGTCTCCTCAAGCAACTCCCCGACCCCCATATACACAAAGAGACACCTCATAAAGGAGAGCTCAGGCCAACATCTGGCAGGTACCCTTCTGGGATGAGGACAGCAGAGGAAGAAACCTGTGGCAACCCTTGCTGTTCTGCAGCCCCCGTGTGTGATCCCCAGGCAAGCAGGGTCTGGAGTGGACCTCTAGCGGTCCGGCAGCAGAGGGGCCTGTTAGAAGGAAAACTAAGAAGCAGAAATACCTTCAACATCAACAAAAAGGATGGCCACTCAGACCCCATCCGAAAGTCACCAACTACAAAGACCACAGGTAGATAAAGCCACTAAGATGGGAAGAAACCAGTGCAAAAAGGATGAAAACACAAAAAACCAGAATGCTGCTCCTCCTCCAAGGGATCATAACTCCTCACCAGCTAGGAATCAAAGATGGATGGAGAATGAATCTGATGAACTGACAGAAACAGGCTTCAGAAGATGGGTAATAACAAACTTCTTAGAGCTAAAAGAACATGTACTAACCCAATGCAAAGAAACTAAGAACCTAGAAAAAAGGTTAGATGAGATGCTAACTAGAATAAACAGCTTAGAGAAGAATATAAACAACTTGATGGAGCTGAAAAACACAGCATGAGAACTTCATGAAGCATACACAAGTTTCAATAGCCGAATTGACTAACCAGAAGAAAGGATATCGGAGATTGAAGATCATCAACTCAATGAACTAAAATGAGAAGGCAAGAATAGAGAAAAAAGAATAAAAAGAAATGAACAAAGCCTCCAAGAAATATAGGATTATGTGAAAAGACCTAATCTATGTTTGATAGGTGTGCCTGAATGTGATGGAGAGAATGAATCCAAGCTGGAAAACACTCTTCAGGATATTATCCAGGAGAACTTCCCCAACCTAGCAAGGCAGGCCAATATTCAAGTCCAGGAAATGCAGAGAACACCACAAAGATATTCCTCAAGAAGAGCAACCCCAAGGCACATAATTGTTAGATTCACCAGGGTTGAAATAAAGGAAAAAATGCTAAGGGCAGCCAGAGAGAAAGGTCTGGTTACCCACAAATGGAAGCCTATC